>JAHBCN010002744.1:0-86376 GCA_019359885.1 Listronotus oregonensis
ATTGCGCGTTTGATCATTTTGACAGTTGGGAACCGTTTCGGGGAGAGAAAAACTGCTTTGGGGAAATAATGCCACTCGGCATCCATATTTTTTTTTATAATAATAAATAAAATATAATTTGATTTTTAAGCCGGGGACCAAAAAAACAGCCTATTTTCTCACCTTGCCAGAGCCTTTAAAAAACCAAAAAATATTCTGAATGTTAAATTTTCTGTAAAAAAATTTTAATAAAGAATTTTTTGGTTAGGGAAAGGAATGATGACGAAAAAAAAATAAAAATAATATCAATTTGAATGAAAGAATTTAATTGTATTTTTCTATAAAAAAAATTTTTTAAAAAAAAAAATAATGTATTTTTATTTAAAATGGCGTGTAATATATTTGAAAGTCCACTTTTAACTCTTTTAGGGGGTTAAATCATCCCCAAAATATAAAAAATTAAAAAATACCCAAAAAATCTAGGAAAACTCTAGGATATTTTAAATAAAAATTTTTAAATCGTGTACCTCCCACCAGATTTATTAAAAAAACCCCACTCCTGTAAGGGGGGGGAAAACCCCCCCCAATTGATAACATGAAAATACATAGAAATAAAGAAAACGTTGAACATTTTATAACAGATCCTACTTTTCTCATCAAAAATATTAAGTTGACTAAATTTAATTTTTTAAATTTTTTTTTTAAAAAAAAACCCTTTAAAAATGAAACATCCGTTAAAAAAAAAAGAAAAAAAAAATCATTTGAAAAATCAAAAAAAAAATACTAAATATTTTAAATTATTAGAAATCCAAATGGAGTACTTTTCACCAGTATCTAAAAAAAAACCCCCCTTTAACTGAGGGGTGAACACCCCCGAACGTGATAAAATACGAAAAATCATAGCAATATAAAAAACTGAATATTTTATAATAGATCTTGCTTTCTGTTTAGATAGATTAAGTGACGTGATCAAATTTTTTTAATTTTTTTTTTTTTAACCAAATTTAGGGAGTGAAATCATCCCCTTAACAAAAAAAAATATAAAAAAAAATTTGAAAAACGGAAAAAATTTTTGGTATTTTAAATTACAAATATAAATCAAATATTTTTTATTGATATCTACGAAAAAAAACCCTTTTTTAAAAAAGGGGAAAAATTCTAGGGGGGGTAAAATCATTTTTTTAAAATTACCCGAAACAAGATTATTTTATCGATATTCAAAGTTTTTTTTATCGCTTGATATTTCTAGTTATCACGTTGGGGGGGGTAGTTCCCCCCTTCTTACAGGAGTGGTTTTTTTTATAGACAATGGTGGAAGTACACGATTTGATTTTCTAATAAAATTCCTATTTTTTTTTCCAGATTTTCTTAGTTTTTATTTTGTCATATTGGGGATTTTTTTACCACCCATTGGGTTGATTTTTATTAACAAAAAGTTTTAATAATTAGGACAAGTAAGCATAATCTTTCTGATTAAAAAGAAAGAACTATTAAAAAATAGACCGTTTTTTATATAGCTATAATTTTTCGTATGGTATTCTTCGGGGACTTCCCCTCTTCTTTAAAGGGGGATTTTTTGGTAAGAATGATTTAAATTTGTAAAATTTAGTTTTCAAAAAGTATTTTTTTGTATATTTTTCAGGTTTTTTTTCATATTTAGGGGATGATTTAACCCCCTTAGCGAATTTAAGGGTGGGCTTTGCACTATGTTACGCCTTCATGAATATAAAAACAAATTATCTTCTATTTGTAAAATTTTGTTTTATATAAAAAATACAATAAGAATCGCTTTTATTCTTAAAATTATTTATACAGGGTGGCCCATTAGTGCGAGGAAATCCAATATATCTGTTGTTAATAGAAATACGATAAAATGTTTCATACAAAAGTTATAGGATCCGTAGAGGTACACATTCTAAAAAAAATTTGATTGTATACAGGGGCCCAAAAAAAACGAGACAGCATAAAAGATATTTTTTTAAAAAGCAGTACCCAATTTTTTTTCCCCGATTGAATTAAGAGGAAATTCTGCGTATAACACAAAATTTTAAATTTTAAAGATTTTTGCGGTGTTGCCATGCTATTTACAATTTACAAAAAAAATTTTAAAAAAAAAAAAAAAGCCTAAAAAAAAAAGCCGCCGAAAAAATAAATGATTTAAAAATTATAAATTTGTCATGTTTTCTAACATCACGGATGACAGAATAATTTTGTAAAAGAAAACTGGCTTTAACTTGCACAGGGTGTTTTTTACGGCGGTGCCAATATTGCAGTTTTTAAAGTAACATAACTTTATTTTTTTAAATGGAACACCCTATATTTTAATACGCCCTGTTGTTAAGTATTTTATGATTTATAAATTCTTTAAATTTTAAGTTATGTTCCAAAATGGGCCGTTTTCCCCCAAAATTTATTTTAAAGGGAAAAAGCACAAATATCGTTGTTTTCTGTTTTTTTTTTTATGGTGGGGATGAATTTAAAAAAGCGGCTATTATTTACTCAAAAGTATTTTTATTACTTTATATTTTTTAAACGTCATTCTTGCAGTAGTTAAATGATTTAAAAAATAATTTTTTAAAGAAGAACTTGTTGATAGGTAAAAAGAAGTTTTGAAAAATATTCACACAATATAAAATTAAAAAAAAAATTTTAAACTTTAGTTTTTTTTTATTTCAACAACAAAGTACATAATATAAGTAAATAAACAACATAAAACATAAAAACAATAACGAAATAAAAAAACGTTAAAAAGAGACTATAAACAACAGGTAGACGTCAAAAAAACTATAAAAAATGTTGATATGGCCGCCGTTATTTTTCAAACAAGTCTCAATGCGTTCTTCAAAAGATCGATTAACTCGTTAAGCATATTGTTGCTGATATTTCAAAAACTTCTTATACGTTGCTTATATCTTTCTTAGTGGTTGGAGAGATTCTAAAGACATGATCTTTGACTTTAAACCCCCTAAAAAGAAGTCCAATTTTGTAATATTAGGCGAACGAGGGGGGCCCTCGAAATGGCCCACCCTTCCTATCCATCTATTAGGAAAGCATTGTTCAGATGTTCGGGAAATTTTTGCTGTATGATGGACTGGAGCCCCGTCGTGTAAATACCACATTCTCCCCCTTAACGTAGTTTGGAAGGCTTGGTCAGGCGTGGCAAGTCATTTTGAAGAAAGGGAAATAAACTTGACCGGTAACTCGTTCCTCAAAAAGTAAGGACCAATTACATAAATTATCCCCCCCACACAATTAACGACCATTGTTTGACTGTGAGTTCTTATAAAATGTGGATTTGTTGTTGAGTAGTAGTGGAAAATTATGACGATTCATTTCCATTTTTTGAAAAGTGGTTTAAAACGGAAAATAACACAAATAAAAAAATTTTATCTTGTTGAATTTGTTGTTGGGCCCATTCCGAAAAGTATCGGCACTATAATCCTGGTTTTAACCCCCGCATAAGCTGGATGTGGTACGGATGCATTTTGTTATCATTTAGAATTCTCTGAACTGTTTGCGGGTTATATCAGTTTTTTTGCAATTGTCCGTTGTGAGATATGGGGAAATCTCTGTAACTTTAAGCAAAACAGTCAAAGAATTTTCTCCCGAGTTAGCAGTTTTAGTTTATCGGTCTTTTCGTAATCCATTTTTCCCCGTCCGAACAAAACGATCTAACAGTTTTTCAAATGCCTCCTTTCTTGGCTGCCTTTTTGAAAAAGCTTCATGGTAAAGTCTGGTAGCTAATAAACAATTCTTGTCACTTGCGCCCAATATAAAAACCATATCAACAAGTTCTTCTTTAAAAAAATTATTATTTTTTGGGATCAGTTTAATACTGCAAGAATGACAGATTAAAAATATAAAGTAATAAAATATTTTGACGTGAAATAATAGCCGTTTTGTTAAATTATGGGCCTACCATAAAAAAAAAAAAAAAACAAAAAACAACGTTTTTGGCATTTTCCATTAAAATGAAATTTGGGGCCAACGGCCCATTTTGGAACATAACTTATAATTAAGAATTTAAAAATTTATAAAAATTAACAACATGGCTATTAAAAAAAGGGGGTTTTCCCCTTTTAAAAAAAAAAAAAAAGGGTTAAATTTTTTTTTTACTTTTTTTGGGTTGAGAGAAACTGACAAAGTATTATAATTTTAAATAGTTATTTTTTGGCGGCTTTTGTTTGGCTGTTTTTCAAATTTTCGTAAGAAATAGCATAAACCCAAAAATTTTAAATTAAATATTGTGTTATACGCAAATTTCCTACTTAATTCAATTCTGAATAAAAAATTGGGTACTGCTATTTAAAAAATAGTACTTTTATGCTGCCTCGCTTTTTGGGACACCCTGTATACAATCAAATATTTTTAGAATGTGTACCTCTACGGATCCTATAACTTTTGTATGAAACATTTTATCGTATTTCTATTAACAACAGATGTATTTGACTTCCTCGCACTAATGGTCCACCCTGTATATTTTAGTTTTGCACTGCTAATTATGGGTAATTTTAAATTATTTTTAAAAAAACCAAAAAATATGCTCATTTAAATTTTTCATTACCAATAATTTGACATATGCAGAATATTTGTAGGATTTTTTTAAGGTCTCTGGCAAGGGTGAAAAAATAGACTAATTTTGTGATCACTCTTTGAATTTTAACATTATTTAAGTCATATTATAACTTATAGGCAATAATTATTTCTGGCACCTCGCCTCCTCTACTTTAAGAAAGTCTGTTCCAGATGTATGCATGGATAAAATAATAATAGTTCATTTATTTTATAGGATATTCTACAGGAGCACATATCGCTAGTTTTATTGGCAAAGCAGCACAGAAAGTATATTCTATGACAGTTTATCGAATAACAGCTCTAGATCCAGCTAGACATATGTGGTTCCATCCACAGGTAACTTCTGAATACAGACTTTCACAAACAGATGCTTCCTATGTAGATGTTGTCCATACAAACACTATAAATTTTGGATTCCCAGACCCAATAGGCCATACAGACTTTTATATAAATGGTGGAAAAACTCAGCCTGGTTGTCCTGAATACGAGTGTAAGTTTTTAATAATATTTAATTTCCCAATTTTTATTATTGCATATAACTAGTAAAAACATAAACTTTTAATTTCTTATATTTGCTTTCATTGCTTTTCTTATTTTATGTAACTAAAATAATAAATTAAAGTAAAACTTAAGGTAGTTGTATTGCGAGAGGCACTTTTTTTTATTTATACTGATTGTTATTTAAATAATTCTGCATCGATTGGAACAAAATGAAAATTATGACCAATACAGTTTCGGAGATATTTAATTGCAAAAATAGTGTCTTTAAGGCCCTTATATATTGTACCATATGAGATGACAAAATTGTTATTTACATATATAATTTTACTTCTTAAACTTTTTTTACAATGTTAATGAAAAACTTAACTAATAATAAACAAAAACTAAGGAACTTTTAAATATCAGTTTTGACTATTCCAATATAGTTATGAGATATTAATTATTAATCTAATTAAACTTGTAAGAGGGATATACTAAAAACAATCTGACAACCACGCATGTATTTAACTCACCAATAAAGTATACGACGCGCATGCGTTAGAACTGTTTAAAACTGTAATTGATATATGAAGTAACGTTGGTGGTGACTTTTTTTCTTTAAATAACAAAGCAATTTTTACGAAATTATATATTGTTATTTATTACATAATATGTGTTATTTTTTTTTTTTAATTCAATGTTAATAAATATTATTTGGGGATAATTTTTATTAATTTTAATAATTTAATTAATGAATCTTAATTGTAGCATAATAGCTTTAATTAACTTAAATAAATTAATAAAAAAGTATTTAAACCTATTAATTTTCATTTAAAATTAATACTATCAATTAATATATTTAAGTATAGTATAAAATAATTTGCGATCCCAATAACGGTTTTGAAAAACATAGTTGCGGATTTAAACAAGTTAAGTCAAGCTGAAACAGTACAGTCGACAAAAATTTGTGGGCTAAATAACATCACATGGCAGACTAAAACGTCAAATTATTCTAAAAATTGTTCAAAACTATCAAAAAAATAGGAAAATCTTTTAAATTTTTGGATCCCAATTTAAACCTTTAAAAAAGAAAAAAAATTTTGAAGCCTATGAAAAAAATATTTCATATTCCTTAATAACACTGAATACTTTTTGTCGCTCTGCAAAAGCGACCATTTCTTTATAAGGAGACATAAAAAATTTGACCAATATTTTACCAAAAAATGTGTTTGCTTGGGAAAAAATATATAGACTAAAAATTCTTTGGGATTAATAAACGCAATAACACCATGTCCGCTGAAATATAAAAAAAGTTTTACGTTTGTTATATGTTTTGCATAGGTCTAAAAATTTTTCTATTCGGCCATTTTCCAGAGATTTGAAAAAATATTAACCGTAGTCTTTAAATGATTCTAAACATTTTTTCTTGAATTAAATTTTTCCTGCAGGTTTTACGTAAAAAATTTTGGAATATTACGGCCGTTTGTGGAAATAACAAAAATGTTGCACCTAATTTTCAGGCAGTTTTTTAGGGCTTGTCAAGAGGAAGATTTTGAGCAAAAAGCGTATGCCAAAACCTAATCTTTATCATTTTTGCGCCGAAAATGCGCAAAAAAATCAAGGTTTGGAGACAAATTTAAAACGAGCATTAAAAAATAAGTTTAAATTCTAAAATATATGAACTGTATAGTAATTTGGGTGGCACAGTGACGTTTTGTGTGCGACGGCTGTCCGACTGTACTGTATGTAGCGTAAACTTGACTGTCGTGATACAACTACCTTAACTGCTAAGGCTAACAGTAGCCGCAGCATTTTGACCTCATAATTTTTTTTTAAACGTAAAACTGGAAACTAACAAAAATTTTATAATTATCTGACACATGGTCTATATTACCACTGTCAGTTCCTTTCTTCAAATAAGTTAACATAAGACCTTTTCCATTACCATAATCACCTTTACACACACGATTTAATTTTTCTGTGAAATTTTCACAGTAAAAATGTTACATAAACTGTCCAATCAATAAAAAAATTAACTAAACTCGCTAAAATACGACAGTCTACCAATAGAAGAAAGATTAGCTAAAGCAACATGTACGTGGTACTTCCCACTTAAGAATAGGAAATAATTGTATAATAAAAGTAGTCTGTTAAACAAGGCCAGATCAATAGAGGGATAAAGAAATATGTTACTTTAAAAAGTTAACTTAAAGTTGTAGGTTGTTGAAGCTATCTTGTCACCGACAATATTTCAAAGATCAATATATATCTAAGCTGTAAAAAATAGTTCCATAATCTTACGCTTTTATTTTAAAATTTTCAACATATTGCCAACGCTAAACATTATCATTATTAATAGTCTAGAAAACGAAGCAGAAAAAGTGCAAAACCTCGCATTATTTTCAAAATGCATAGATTTGCATAAAAATTTGGGATTAGGCCTAACTTATCTTCTTTTTCAAAATTTATATTATGCCGATAAGCGCTCTTAACATTAAAACATTAACATTTAAAACTATACATAAAAGCTAAAGTTAACTAGAATTTGACTCAAATAAGTTTTAAAAGTTATATTCTGTTTCCTTGAAAAATTATTTAAAATATTTTAGCCCTTAAAAACCCACCCTTATCATGATTTAATTAAAAAATATATTTACCCTAAAAAATTAATATATTATAACAGTGTTTTGCATAAAAATTTAGGATTTAGCTTAACTTACCCTTTTCTTTAAAATCTCTATTATGCTTAGGGTCGCTTTTTATTTTTTAGGGGTAAAAACATTATTGATGGATTTCCATCCTAAAATCAACCCTTATTATGATTTAATAAAAAATAACATATTGTCACAGAGTTGTGATTAAAAAATAGAACTACTTAAAAGTATTACTAATTTAATTTTGTAATTTTTTAATCCTCAAAAATTCGCCCCTTACAATATTACATTGCAAAAAAGCACAAAACCGCGGATTTTTTAAAAAATGCATTGAATCGCTAAAATTGAATTAAATTTGATCACATAAAATTGTATTGCCGATAAGCCTTTTTAGGGGGAAACTCCCGATTACTAAAACCTTTAAAACCTATTTTACTTTCATATTAAAGCTTAAATCAAGTAAAATAAGTTATATATTAAATGCTTAATCTTTAAAATATTAATTGAAGTATTTTAATCCTTAAAAACAACCCCTATTACGGATTAATCGAAAAAGTTAAATTTAATAACTAAAATGAAAAAAATACGTACAATTTTATTAAAAATGTTTTGAAATGAAACGATATTTACAAAAAAATGTATTTGAAATTTTTTTATTATTGATGTTTTTGTGAAAATTTGTTTTTTTTAGCTTACCTCCTTTAGTTTTTGTGATAAAAAGTTCTTTAAAAAAACCATTTTGTTGGTCTTTGTAAGAGCTGTAAGGTATTGTATATTAAAACTGTTTAAAACCCTTACTTTTTTAAAGGGGTGAGTTTAAAGAGCTGAAAAAAGGTAGTGCTCGTCTATACACACGCGTTTTAAACGTTTATATCTCACTTAATCTTCGTTATACAGTAAATTTTAAAAAGAAAATGTTTTTATTTAAAAGCTACAATTTAATACACTAGAATTTTCTTTTCCTTGTTTTTTAATATTTTAAAAAAAGTAATTTTATTAAATTCTGAAATTTACCCTTCATTGCAGCCCATTTTTTCAAAATTAATCAGTTTAACGGTTACAATTTTGTATTTATGATACATAAATAAAAAAAAAAAAAAAAAGGCCCAACATTTTGGGGGGTAGTTAGGGGTTTTTTCAAGTTTTTCACTAAAAATTTTTTCAACTTTTTAAATTTTAACTCTTTTAATTTTTTTTTTTTTAAAAAAACCTTTTTTTTAAAAAAAATTTTTTTAAAATTTTAAAAAAATATTTTTTTTAAAAAAATTTTTTTTTTCCCTTTTTTTTTAAAAAAAAAAATTTTTTGTTTTGGTAACAGCAATTTAAAAACCAAATTGGTTTTTTGGCCCCAAAAAAAAAAAAAACAATTTATTCTTTTTTAAAAAACTACAATTTTTTTTTTTACTTTTTTTGGAAAAATGCTACTATCGAGTTTTAAAATTTAAAAACGTTATTTTTAACAAAAATTTGTTTTCAATAACTCAAAAGTATGCTTTAAAAAAAACAAAAGTTTTTTTTTTTTTTTTTCTGTGGTAAAATAAAAAAACATTACCTCCAGAGGTTCGGCAACGCCCCCCAATAAAGGCTTTGGCATGATATGATTTTACCTTGGTTTTCCCCATTAAAATTTCAAGCCCCCATGCAAAAAAAATTGAAACAAAAGGGTTCTTTTCTGCCCAAAAAACGGTTAATTATTTTTTTTTAAAAAAATTTTTTTTTTAATTTTGGAAGTTTTAAATTTTGATGACGCGCCAGTGTTCAAAAAAAGACCATATCCTATTTTACCGAATCTTGAAAAAGGCATTCAAAAGGTATAAAAAGAAGGAAAATTAAATTTTTTGAAAAAAAAATTGCATTTTGGGGTTTTTTACACAAAAAAAAAAGGGAAACCCCTTTTTAAAAACAAAAGGTCAACCATATTAAATTTAAATGACCGAAACCATGGATCTCGGACCAACCTAGGCATACCTGGTCATCTAAGTGGCATGCCTTTTTTGAGGGAGCAGTAACTCCTGGGTATTAGGAGCGTAACTCCCGGGCATTGGTGGGCGATCTTTTGGGCCCCTTAATTTTGGGAAAAAAAAAATCGGTCAAGGCCCTACAAATTTTTTAGAAACAAACACTATTTTAATTCCAGGAGATCATGTAGTAGGACCCCAAGAACAAGAAATGTTTATAATTCCTGGCCATCACATAATGGGACCTGAGGAAACATATCAAAAAAATAATGGATTTAACATATTACCATGAAAAAAAAAATATTAGAATAACCAGATTAAAAATATAACTAAATTTTATTGTACCTTTTTTAAAATTAGTTATTAAAGTAATTTTATTTCCTTTTATTCCTAATAACCGTTTAAATCTCATATTAAAAAAAAATATGCAAAAAAAGGGTCTCCCCAAAGCCTAAGGCTAAAATTATTCAAAGTTCTTTTTGCACTTAGCAAGTTCTTCGCTGATCTGCCTATTAATAAATGTTTTTTCACTTGTGTCTTAAAACCTAGTTACATACCAAATTTCAAGTAAAGGCCCAATCGGGGGAAAAGTAGTCCCAGTATTTTAAATGTGAAATTATATGGCTGATCATTTATTGTTATGTTTTAAGGATAAAGCGGTATATTGATTAGAAAATAATTATAAAGTGCAAAAAAGTACTTGAAACAATATTCTCAGTTGCCATTTTTTGACAAAAACCCCGAAAAATTTTTTAGCATACTTGTGTTTTAAAAATAAATTTTTCAAAATAAATCTTTGGGCCCGGAAAAACGGATGCAATAATTTTCCGTTCTTTTTTTTTCATTAAATTTAGTTTGGTTTTTAACTCATATTCCGTCGTGTTATAAAATTTACTGTCTATTGATTATTAGATTAACCCTTTTTCAAAAAAATTTCCCCCTAAGATTTAACCAAAAATTTTCCCTTTTAATAATCGTTTTTAAAGCTTAAAATAAATAATTGTATTAAGAAAAATACATACAAATGCTGCTTATCATGAGAATAACATAAATGGTAAAAGATACAGCAAAAGGTTATTAAAAAAACTACATTTTTTTTAATTTTAAAATATTATAAATCTGAATACTACTGATTTAAAAAAAATATAGTTCGTTTTTATAATTTGCTAAGGTTAAAAATTTAAGAATATTTTTTAAAAGTAGATTTAAAGCATTGTAGGATTTTTAAAGACATGTTACTGATAGTATTGCTACATTATTATCGAAAATTTTATTATTTCGGTTTAAATATTAATACCGCTTGGTTTAGAAATACCTAACTAGTAGAACCTTGCCATGCCATTCTTTTCTTAAACAAAAGCCAAGAATCTGGGGTTGTGCGGAGCTCTGCTGTCTTTAATCTTCCCATCTCAAGGTTAAAAAGTGAACGAGGGGCCCCTCATCCAAAAATTCCACTCTGTTGTAATGCCAAAACCTTCCCCACGGTGTGAAATTCTTAAAAAAGTTTGGGGCCCAAGACTTTTAAAAACCAAAAATTGGGAAAAAAAAAAATCGTGATCCGCTCTTCTGGTTTTGCGGTTCAAAATGATTCCTCGGGGAACTGTAATAAACCCATAAAACGGGCCCCAAAACATCAGTTAAAAACAGTTTGGCTTTTAACCTTTCTTCCCCTTCCGCCAAGTCAAAATACTGATATCAGAATGGTATAACATGTATCTGAATTTATCTGTAAAAAGAAACTTAGGTACGCCATTCGACCGCAGTCATGTTTCGATATTCATCACCTCAAGCTCTGCGTGCCACATGGTGCCTTCTGTTTAGCAGGGGGTCTTTTGCACGTCCTTTGATAGTAGACATACTTACATTGATCCTGGTCCTTGGGAAGCAGAGAATGTTCTGTTTCGTCTGGCAGTGGTAATCAGAAAACGGTCTTGTCGCCTTCTGGTAACTCTTTGTCGACCTCTGTCATGTTGTATATCGGCACAACCTGTTTCTTGGAGATGATTGGAAACATGTTGTGAAAGCACCATTATAGCAGAAAATTATTAGACGTAGTAATCTTTTGGGCATTATAAGCATTTTAGACTCTTGCTAACAATAACAATCAACTATATAAAATGGTTTAAAATACGAATTAGTGTTTTTTGTATTTACTGAAAGATAAACATATAATACATGTACAGGGTGTCCGGTTATAAATGTAACCCCCCATTAACTTTTTTATTTAACGTTTAGGAAAAAAAGTTTAGTATAAAAGTTTAACTGTTTCAAGTAAATTTTTTAAAAAACTTCTTTACACCTATACAGGGTGTTTCAAAAAGTCTGGACGTGGACCTACTTTTTTTTCAAATGAGTCCCCTATTTTTTTATTTGAGATTTGCATTGCCCTTGAAATTCTAAACAATTTTATGTAGCATACCCATGTCTGATTACAATGGTTACATCACAAAATGAAAAAACTATAACTTTATCATTATCACGCGATATTGATAGCGTATGTTAATTTCAAGTAGCCATAATTCTCCGTCAAATGACTTTTTTTCACATTGAGCATTAATTTTAATTAATTATTCGGTAAAATATTACTTTACTATGGGTTATCTGAGCAAAAGAAAAAGACATTTATAAATTTTATGTTAAGAATAATTATAATAAAAAAAGGGCTGGAATATAGGCGTGTGATGGTGGCAAAAAAGTTGTTCCGGCTGCACAAACATTTAAAAAAGTCCATGACCAAGTGGAAGAAACCACATCATTAAGAGAAAAAAGAGAACAATTTCTAGAGACGAGGATTATGCAAATAATGAACTAAATATCCTTTTATACTTCGAAGGTTTGTATAACAATGATATTCATAAACCTGTATTGTATTAATAAAGTCGATACCTTTCGTTTTTAGCAAAAATTTTATCTGCATACTTATAAGCATTAGTTTTATTTCAGAAAAGCCTGAAGAGTCGCTTAAGAAATGCTTCGAAGGATTTGGAAAAACTAAGTGGAAAGTGAATTCACGTTACATAAATATAGTTATCATCCATTAAAAATCTCGTTCAAAGGCTTACTGATGCCAAAAGGAACGCGTCTTATCTTTTCCAGAACATGATAAACAACATTAATAGGGGCATAAATTACTTGCAATCATTATTTACCGATGAAGCAACCTTTGTTACTGCTGGGTATATAATAGAAAAAATACACATTTTTGGGCATCACAAAATCCACGAATATACGTGAAATAAAATATTCGTAGGCGTCATTACATGTTTGGTGTGGGGTTTTAAATGTAGAATAATTGGTCCAATTTTTTTCATCAAACTCTTAATGGAGAAAGATCTTAGAAATTATAACTGAAGTTGTTAATAATTTAAATGGCAATATGGAAATTATCTGGCAGCAGGATGGGGCTCCCCCAAAAAGTTTTTCTAATCAATTTTTAAGCCATGTTTCCAGAATGGTTTTAATCGGGTCCAATAAATTGGCCAAGTACAGCCCAGATTTCTCAGTTTAGATACTTTTTATGGGGATATTTAAAAGGCAAAGTATCAGCCCAAAAAAATTTAAATTTAGATAGGGTTAGGAAAAATAACCGAAGAAGTAGCAATTTAAATAATAAACGGTATATTATTCGAAACGCAGTTAATAGACAGGAAAGAATTTATAGAAAATCATTGAACAGAATGGCGGTCATGTGGAGCATCTACTGCAATAAGAATGTAAAATTACTACACTGTTAGCTTTTATATTTGTTAAACGTTTTCATTATTTATAATTAACATTTTTAATAAAGTTAATAGCTAACTATTGTTTATTTGACGGATATGTCAAATTTCATGGCTATTGATGAAAAACATACGTAGCAATATCGCGTGATAATGATAAAACTATAGTTTTTTGCATTTTGTTATGAACCATTAAAGTCAGACATAAATTGTTAAATTTGAGGAAATTCAATAAAAAAAGGGATATTGAAATAAGAAATAGGACCACGTCCAGACTTTCTGGACACCCTGTATAGATAAAAAAAAGTTTTAAAAAAAAAAACTTGAACCCAAAATTTTTTACAAACTTTTTTTTTTCCAAACGTTAAAAAAGTTAATGGGGGGGTTACAAAAAGGGCCCTCAATAAAATTAAAAAAAGTAACAATAAATGGTTTAAAAAAATTTAAAAAAAGTAAAATAGCATAACTTTGGAAAGTTGTATATTAAAAGGGGGTAGGAGAAAAATAAAAAAAAATTTAAAGCTTTTTCTTTTCGATTTCTTATGTAAATTTTGGGGCCCTTAAAAATAACCAAGAGTTTAGAAACGTTGTTGTTTTTTCAATCTCATAACCCTCAACCAAAGATAGAATGACTGAACCGAGAAAATTATTTAGTAGAATTTTGTTTTTTTAATTTTAAAAGTGTTAATAAAAGCGAGGGCAGGGAGCATCAAAAAATTTTACTTTTATTTTGTTTTAGGCTATTTTAGCAATGTTAAAGTCAAAATTGTATTGCTTAAATATGTGTTGTCTTTAATAATTATTTTAATTTGGATATCAAGAATTCCATACTGATTTAATATTATTATGGAAAATACCGTGTAACTTTTTATTTAAATTAAAAATTATTTTTATCTATAAAAGAATCTCTTTTCTTATTGCCCTGAAATCATTTAACCACTTAACTGTCATAAAAAATCAATACTTAATTACTTATTTGAATGTATAACTTTTTTAAGTCCCGGAAATATTGAAAATACCGAAATACCGGCATCTATCTAAGGCCAATACCAAAAATACCGATTTAAAAAAGAATGGTTCAGTATTGCGACCCCGACATAAGGCAAATACCAAAAAAGTTAAATCAGGAGACCAAACGGGACAGAGGTAAGCGGCAGTAATTGGGTAATAAATTAATTAAATGTTTACTTACAATATTTACAAAAATATATGTATTTTGGTGTTTTGTTTAAACTAGCGTATGCACATTTCCGCACAAATATGCATAATATTTAAATTAATAGCTTAATTTATATTTATTATTTTTTTGTTGCTTCTCTTCCACAACCAGCTTGCATATTTTACACGTGAAGGGTAATATCAGTAGTCATGGCATGTCTTTTTAAAATATCATATTCTGTAACAAAAGTGACATATCTCAAAAAAACTTAGTTTTAAAAAAATGACCACCAAAAAAAGATAACTGAGATTTTCAAAGTGTTACTAGATGAGCAAAAATAAGATATTCATCAAGTATTTTTTTACACCAAATAAAGAATGGTTAACTTATTAATAAAATATTATGATTTTTGATTTATTAAAATTTTATACTAAAAAACATTTTTTGGCTTATGTCACTTTTCCCGAAAATAAATTTAGACAAGTGGGGTGACTTGAAGAGTTATGTCGTTTTCGTTCTTACTTGTTAATTAATGGGTTAACTGAAACATACATAACCACAGTTATAAACACAAAAAAAATACTTTTTTTTATAAAAATCTTTTCGGATGAAGTTCAATAAAAAGAATTTTGCAAAGGTATGTTTAGTGTTGTAGATTTCAATTATATTTTTTACATTGTTTTCTATCCATTTTAAAATGTTGCTTTGCTAAATTATGTTAAATATAAAAAAACATAATTGTATTTTTTAAATGTACCTGTTTCTTGCCAACTTCCACAAACAAGTTTGAAAAATTTGTAATTTGATAATATTCGGCTGGGAAGCTTGTCTGATTTCAATCCCGCTGCTTTTCTTTTATTAACTCTAGTTAACATATACATTTGGTGTATTAATCAATTTCATCAAAAAACCCATATTTAAAATGGGAGCCAAGTTCCTATTGGACCAAGTTCTATTCACAATTTTATTTCACTCTTTGTTGATTTGGCAAGGGTTTTACTAATTTGTCTGTCTGTCTTTATCTTTTTTGTTTTTGTTAATACAAAGAGTTTTTTCTTAATAAAGACAAATTAGTAAAAAAATTTGAAAAAAAAAGGAGAAACAAATTGTGGACAAAACTTGGTCTAATTTTAGATTAGAGTACTTTTAGAGAACAAGATTCTTGGATAGGAACTTAGCCCTTATTTTACATAAGTGTTTTTGGTGGGGTCTTTCTTTTTTTCTGATTTCAAAGCATGCCTTGCTCTGTAGGAATGAGTCTAACCTTTTTACTGAATATGAAGTAAGAAAAATGCTAATTTTATTTTTACTTTAATCGCGCCTGGTTGGAGTTTGTACTCTTGAGTTTTAAAATGTTCTGTTACGTACCAAATTTCACATTTTACTCCCTCGGGAAGTGCCCCATAATTTTGATAAGTCAGTCAAGGAGTGAGAGACTCAGTTAGTCAGTCAGTCAGTAGTAAAATGAGCGATTTTTTCTGACCAAATTATTTATATTAATTTAAAATGGGCATTTTTTAATATAATCGACATTTTAGGGCATATTAGGTTTTTCCTTTTTATATTTTTATCTTTATGACAGCTCAAGAAAGCTTATAGGAAGCCTAAGAACTGGTCATCGTTATCGCGTTTTAGATGTTTAACTCATTTTATTCTCCCGTTCTGTCAACGTTGTCCAAGCACCGAAGCGTGCAGATATTGCAATTCACAGCATCTTTTAGATAACGCGGTAGTGCTACCAAATACGTTATACAATCAACAACTATATCTAAGCTATCCACATTGACAGTTTAAGGTGGGTTCCGAATACACCCAACGGCACACGGTGTTCCCTGGCACTTATCTATACAATAAATATCATGCCCGGCGTTGCTTAACTTCGCTGATCTTACGGAAAGCGGTGTTTTGACGAGGCAAAGGTCGCTGACATAATCTATGTCTCTCCGGCTCCAGAAATCAAACACATGTCGTCTGCATGCTGGGCAGGGTTACAGACCAATATGCCAAGGGACATTTAAAACTTTTAACACTTCGACAGAATTTAAACCAATAACTACCAGCACTAAATAAACTGAACTTTTGGGTTAAGATACATAAGTATAGAATGCAACCATTAATTTTTCGACAAGAGCAAATATATTCTGACCCTAAAATAACCATATGTTATTTCAGAGATATATACTAACCGTGATATATTATAATAATAATAAATAAATTTTACAACATGAAATTTTTAAATATTAAAATTAAGCATTTATTAACAACTAAATTTAATTGTTTTCGAAATTTTTTCCAACTTTTTTCTTTCTTTATAACAGGCTGCTAAGACTCATATAAAGTAGTGAGTACCTGGTTTTTAAATGTTTAAAAAGTTTTTTCTCAGTTTTGTCAACAGTGCATTAAAATAAGGCAACTTTTGACTTTAGGGCAGCTATTAACAACATGGTAATACAACTATGGGCGTAATATAAGCAAATAATCATAAACTGACCCCGTTTACGTTTATTGAATTCTATCCATGTACACTTCATTGTACAATTAACCCTTGTAGTACCAAACTTTTTTACATACGTGCGATAACAAGTGGGGTGCATTTGCACCCTAGTTTTTTTCGGTTTTTTAAAAAGAAACGCAAATAAATTATAAGCATATATTTTTGGTTTAATATACTAAAAAATGAACAAATATAAATAAACTATTTTTTTTGCTTTACATGACATGCAACAAATTTTTTTTCGGAGTGATTTACGCAAAAAACCGCTCACATTTTACACAACGTTATATTGATTTTCTGTCTTTGGATTTTTTAGAGAGAAAACATCGACTTTAAATTCCTACATGTCTCGTTGGAGGGATATTTTGCAACTCCAGTTCTGAAACAACCTAAATTTTTTTTGTACTTGCTTCCAAACCATTAGTATTTTTAATTTTAAAAACCATATTTTCCTTGGCCAATTCTGTTTCCAAGTAAAGAAAAAATTTTCTTCTTTCATTTTAGTGCCCGGATCCATAATCTAGATATAAGCCTTTATAAATTCAATATCGATATGGTCAGTACAATTTATCTAAACAGTGTTATATTTATTAAACTGTTATTTATTACAAGGTACACTGGTCAGCAAATACTAAAAAAATAGCCTCCTGATTGCAAACTAAACAAGTAAAGTTTCAGTTATAAAATGTAAATACATTATTTATGTTATTTTACGCCCTAGAGAAGTTGAAACTTCGCAGTTGAGGTGTTATTCCTAGACACCCAAGTGCGGTATTGCTAAATTGTGCACAATCACTGAAACTTAGAAAGATGTAAATTTGGCATGGTTAAAAATTAACAACAAACCTGTCTTTTGTATTACAGTCAAAAATTGACTGTTAACTAAATTTATTGATTTATTATTATATAATTATTATTAATCTGTTTTTAATTATTTAAAACGTATTATAATACAAATGTATATTTAAAGAGTTAAAACCACCATTATTATTATTATTTTAAATGCCAGCTAACTGACCATAAATTAAATGAAAAATTTTGTTTTATGCACATTTTGCGGCTACATATTAAAAGATATTTGCAATGTAAAATTAACTATATATTAAATTAAATGTTTATATAAAATGTGTTACAATTTAACAAAATATTATAAAATCATGTGGTAAAATTATTTCATAAAGTTTTAGGTATTTTTGTACATGTGATACGTTAAGCTGGCTAAAAAAAAATTACTAATCTGTGGATATATTGTTTACATTATCAAAAAAAATAAAGAAGCACATGTATACAGAGTAATTTACTTATGCAGAAATCAATTTTAAGACCAACTCTGGCCATTAAACTTTATTTTATTTTTCCCTATGTAAACAGGGAGTTACAGAAACTGAAAAGCAGATTCTACATTTAAAGCTAAAAAAAGTTTATATAAACATGGGTCCGGAAATGTTTCCTCTTCAGGGTACGGGGCGTTTAAACTTTTTCATAATTTTTAATTTGTTTCACTTTTATCGAAAAATCACTGAGGTATTAAGATGAGTCTTGGTGTACTTAAATGTTTTATTTAAAGTCAGAACTAATTAAATTACTGTTTTTAAAATTCTATTTCGAAAATACCTTGTCATACTAATTAATAAAATAATTTTTATTTCGAAGTTAAAGTGTCAGAACAAGAAAGGCCAAAAGGCAAAAAATTTTCGGACCCATGATTATTAAAAAAATCACATATCTGCATGTAGGATCTGAATTAAGTAAGGCTAAATCTGGTTTAATATACATAGGTACAGAAAAACATTATTGTTTTGCAAAGAAATTAAACCGCCTCAACAATCGTATTAATCTTTGTTATAGACACTAACTCAAATATATTACTAAGATTTGAAAAAATATATTAAATCTTAAGCGTTTTTTTCTTTTAAATTTCCTTTTTTATTTTATAATAATTTAACCTTACTACTGTTGCAATTTTTTTAATTTTAGGCTGTAAGGGCTTCAATAAGGCCCTAGTACTGGATACGGAGCTTTTAAACATAAAATAAATATGTTTCTTTTCTAGTTCTGTCAACGACGCATTAAAGCTTGATATTCCAGCAAATTACAGAATATTTTAGACCCATTGATATTAAAGTAATTTTATTCAAAGTGGGTGTGCACCATCTATATGTGCAGTTATAGTATAGTTTAAAATAGAATCTAACCAACTCCCTACAGTGTTTACCGATGGTCCTCTACATAGGTAGCGGGGTGTTAACAATGCAGGTACCTTTTTTTTTAGAAAACTGTAAGAAAATACAACAGCTTTCTAAAAATTAACCTCTTATATTTAAAAACATCGATAACGCAACCAATATTGACAGTTTGCAAGGGTAGTAGTTATTGATATACTCCGTCCATGGTGGCACTACTGCGATCTCTTAAAGTGCCGCAAAGTGTAATATTTACGCACTTGGACTTCGTCGACCCATCTGGGTATTATATAGTTTATATTGGAATCTATTCATCTATCTAATAGCCCGGAAAACACTGTAACTAATACTAAGGCTTTAAGAAGCTTTAATGGGATATCCTGGAGATAAAAAAAATTGTCCTTAAAATGTCACATACATTGTAAATTACAATTGCTAATACCAAGAAAATCATCCCGTCCCAACTTTTGTATTAAAAGTTCGCATAAGGTACCCAGAAAAAAAAAAAAGTGAATTGTTAAAATCAGAATCGAAAAGATCAGGATTATAGTTTTTTCACTTAAATTCCCCTCTATATCTGATTTGCATCTAAAAGTGAGAAACATCACAGTGCCTAGGCCAGTGGTCGCCAACCTTTTCAATGTATTGAGCTACTTTCATTATTTTGGAATGAAGAGTGAGCTAGCTACGTAAGCCAACCTGAAATAATACACCGGTATATTTGACGTATATGTTTTTATGTCACTAATACGTTCTAATAAACTAATGACTAATGATATTTATTTAGAACTGTCCTATTACATAAATACATCTTTATATGTAGTAATCATATCAAAATTTTTACGCAGTCACAATAGCACATACTATTTGATAACAGTGAATACAATTAACAAGAAAGTAATGCACTATTTTTAGCAAAAACATGTGCAGATAAAAAATACATTACAAGTTCAATGAGAAAGTTGACATTTAGTCTCATCGATATATCCGGGTGACAACGAAACACCCCCCCCCCTTTATTTTTTGAATGAAAACATATGGCTTTAAATTTTGAGATTTTTAAATTAAACATAGGATTGATTTTGGATAAAAAATTGGTTACCCCCTTGGTTTAACCGGAAACGATTTTAATTTTTTTTTTTTTAAAATGGAACATATTTTTCGGAATTTAAATCCAGGATCATTTCTAAAAAAAAAATCAAAAATTATATCCTTACCTATCTCTGTTTTTTTTTAAAAAGGGGGCGATTAAAGATTTAAAACGACCGAAATATGCAGTTTTATGAGAAAACAAATAAATGTTTTTAAAATTTATTATTTTAATTTAATTCCCCTTCCTAAAAATTTTCGTGGAGGTCATAATAAAAACCCGGGGCTTTTACCGGAAGCCCCAAAAAAATTAACTTTTCTAATAATGTTACTTAAAAATTTTAATGCAACACCCGTTTTTTTTTTTAAAATTTTGGGGCCTAAAGTCATTTCTGATATAAAATCTCTATTATATTCTATATCTATCTTTGTTTTTTTTTTGAAAAAAGGGCGATTGAAATGTTCAAACGACCGCACATTATGCAGTTATAGGGGCAAAAATTTTTTTCTCAAAAACTAACAAAGATAGGTATATGATATAATATAGATTTTATATTGGGGAAAAGCCGTAGAACCAAATTTTAAAAAAAAAATGCAGGGTGTTGCTTAAAAAAATTTTTAAGTAACATTATTGAAAAGTCAATTTTCGCAACCCGGTAAACCGGAAATATTTTTTGACCCCCACAGAAAAAGTCTTCAGAAAGAATTAAATTAAACCTATAAAATTTTTATAAAGTTTATTTGTTTTCCCATAAAACTGCATAATGTGCGGTCGTTTGGACATCTTCAATCCCCCTTTTTTTCAAAAACAAGCAGAGATAGGTATAGAATATAATAAAGATTTTATATCAGAAATGATCCGTAAACCCCAAAATTTCCAAAAAAAATAGGGGGGGTTCCATTGAAAAAATCAAAATTTATGTCGTTTCCGGTTAAACCGGAAGCGATAGACACATGTTATAATATCCAAAATCGGCATTTTGATATAATATGTCATCCTAAAATTTGAAAGCCATATGTTTTCATTCAAGAAAATAAACGGCTGGGGGTGATTTCTTTATAAAAAATATATATATATATATATATATATATATATATATATATATATATATATATATATATATATATATATATATATATATATATATATATATATATATATATATATATATATATATATATATATATATATATATATATATATATATATATATATATATACGGGGTAACTAAATAATTTAAAACTTTTTAAAAGGGGGTGATTCCTCATCAAAAAAAAAATAGGATCTTTCATATAAAAAAATTTCATTGGAGCACCTTTTTCGATACACCCCCCCTTAAAAGGGGGCCCCCTTTTTATAAAATTTTTTTTTACAAGCATAAAAAAGTTACAATATTGAAATTAACCTGACGTTTTGTACTACCAAAAAGACACTTAACCAGTCATTTATTTCCGATAGCCTGTTTCATTCTAAACAAAAAATGTCTCTTGGGTTTTTTCCCAAAAAACCCTTGGCAAAAAATTATTTTGAACTACAGAGATACATCGTCATAAAAAGCGAACTGGATTTATTGTTATTTTGTAGTTAGTATCTCATTAAACGATTAAAGGGTAATAAACAAAACTAATTTATTAATAACAAAACACACAACATGTAGAAATCATAGTAAATGTTCAATATTTACCTTCAGACATTACGCATGCATCTAGACGTCGGCGCATTGAGCCAGTTTTGCTAAATTTCCCCGGAGTCTCTCCGATTACCCTGCACGCATCGCTGATGCGGTTTCTTAAGCCCCCCTACATCGCGAACAGGAGTACGATAAACCAAATGCTGTAAATGGCCCCAAATAGAGAAATCGAGAGGATTAAGATCCGGGGATCGAGCGGGCCAGTTCTGTGGTCCTCCTCGACCTATCCACGATTTGCATATGTTTCAGTTAAATGCTGACGTTACTTGACTAAAATGGGCGGGAGCCCCATCATGCATAAAAAACATACCCCTTCGGAAGCCCAAAGGAACTTCCTCCAGCAGTACTGGATGCAATTTCTTAAAAATTGAACGTATGTCTCACCATTTAATCGAGGAGGTAGAAAATGAGGCCCAATTAAATAATCCCCAATAACTCCGAGCCACCAGTTAAGAGAAAACTGTTCTTGATGGGTGTTTCGACAATAGCGGAGGGTTTTCATCGGCCAATGTGGTAATTATGAAAATTTATAATCTTGTCCCGAGAAAAACTACATTCGTCTGTAAATTCTATCGTCTTCAGAAAGTCACAATTTCTTCTAATCATTTCCAGCATCCAATTGAAAAAATTCAAGAGGGTTTTCGGAAAGTCTCGCGGTAACAGTGCCTGTACTCGTTGCAGATGGTAAGGGTATAAGAGTTGTTCTTTAAAATTCGAAATACCGTCATATGACCCAACATTTAGCTGGAAAGCAATTTTTTCTAGTACTGGTAGTAGGTTCTTCAATCAAATTAAGTACTGCTTCCTCAAGCTGTGGTGTTCGTATTTCTCGATGGCGACCACAATCCTGCGTTCTTTTGTCGGATGAACCATATTCTAGGAATCTTTGATGAAGTCGAGCAAATATTCTATGTGAAGGATGCTGCTGTTGAGGATACATTTCAGCATATCTTCTAGAAGCTTCCAACCCATTCTCTTGCGACAGACCGTAAACGTAATGCATATCAGCCATTTCCTCATTTGTGTATGCCATTTTAATAACAAGTGAATTATTAAAGTAACAAACTAAGAACAGAACTACAATACACAATTAGTATTGATTCAATTTCGAAAATTCACAAACTGACAGCGTCATACCAATTTAATTGTCACTATCGCTAATAGCGACCTACTAGATAGATTAGTTTCGTATTTTCGCATTTATGACGATATATCTCTGTAGTTGTTCGTAAAATAATTCTTTGCTGCAAACTGGTTTATTTTGGGCAAAAACCCAAGAGACATTTTTTTTAGAATGAAACAGGCTATCGGAAATACATTTTTAAATGGTAAACAAATAATAAGACAAAAAATTACATTGGAAATAAATTTTGGGGTTGCTTTTTTCCCCCTTACAACCATGGGGTAAACCAAATAAATGACTGGTTAAGTGCTTTGGTAGTACAAAACGTCAGGTTAATTTCAATATTGTAACTTTTTTAGTGCTTGTGAAAAAAAAAATTGTTTATACAAATTTTATGTACCCCTTTTTGGGGGCTGTATCTTAACAAGGGATCTCCAATGAAATTTCTTTCCTATCTTTTTTTCGATGAGGAATCACCTCCTTAAATGTTTTACACTTATTTAGTTACACCCTGTATATATATATATATATATATATATATATATATATATATATATATATATATATATATATATATATATATATATATATATATATATATATATATATATATATATATATATATATATATATATATATATATATATATATATATATATATATATATATATATATATATTATTGTTTGGAGCACGTTTGGTACAGCCATTCAAATACAATTATTTAAATGTTATTTTGTAAGTCGATTGCGGTATTTGATCTTAATTAACTTCGTTTTGAAGAAAGAAGATTTACACAAATACGTTGAACTAAATAACGCTTTAACTTTCAAGGCAACATGACATAAAACTAAATATTTGTCTTCACTTACTAAAGCACAGTTACATTTTGTATTTGAGACTAATGATTTTACAGCTAGTGATTGTGTCAAAGGTGAAACAAGAAATTGCGTCACTAAAGCAATTTAATTAAGATCCTGGAAACGATTTTTAAAGTTCTCTTTTGGGTTAAAGACTATTTCCATATAATATTTACTGTCATGGGGTTCTAATAAATTTTATATATATATATATATATATATATATATATATATATATATATATATATATATACAATATATATATATATATATATATATATATATATATATATATATATATATATATATATATATATATATATATATATATATATATATACAGTGCTTTCATTTCAAAACGAACCACCCTAAATATTTTAAAAAAAACCCAAAAAAACAAAGAAAACGTCGATTTAGATATCAAGGGGGAAGTTTAATTTCTTTTTTTGATAAAATTTTATCGGTCACCTCCCAACCTCCAGTTAACCTCACTTTGATATGTCAAATGGCAAAACCCCCCTAGTGGACACATCATTGTAAGGGCATGAAATTTGCTATCCAACAGTACTAAGAAACTTTAAATCGATGGACGTAGAAGCGACTTAAAGTAAAATTTTGTTAATTAGTTTATCGTGTTCAAATAATTTATTTTATCAAATGCTCAAAATGTGCGCCGTTATTGGCAAGACAAACTTGTTTTGAAATTCCTCGCAGACTATTTAAATTTCCCCTTCATTCCAATTATTATTTTTTGTGTTACCTGCTACAGCAAAACACTGCAATAGCACAATTTTTTTAAACGTTTAGGAACCAGTTAAATATTACTGTTAGGATTGTCATTTTGACATCTTTGGGGTTTAAAATTAAATTTGGGGTTTAAAAAAAGGTGTATACTCTAGCAGAGAGAATAGAAATAATTTTCCTATATGGGGCTGAAGATCGAGGGGCGGGAACCCCCGGAGTTTTTTGATGAGAGGCATCAAAAAAAAGTGGGGCATAAATATGTAATGGAATTGGTGCGTAAGTTTGAAGAAACTGGATCTGTATGCAACAAGAAAAGTACTAATAAAAGGGGTTTTTTGACGAAGCACACCAGGTTAAGGTACTAGGACAGTTCGCAATAGACCCGACGTTGTCTATTCCAAAAGTTTCTAAGCTGCCCAAATTTTTTTTTCCGGGTTCCGTGCACAAAATTTTGAAAAAGAATAAGTTCTTTCCATACAAAAAAAAATTCCTTATGAACTCAACGAAGACGATTATGATAGAAGAATAGAATTTTGCGAATCAATGTGCCAGCGAATTGAGGGGAAACCCTCATTTGATCAAAAATATCTGCTTTTCTGACGAATCAACTTTCTTTTTTAAAGGAATTCTTAATAGACATAACTGCAGATATTGGGATAATGAAAATCCGCACAACCCGGAAGGACATACTCAATTTCCAAAAAGACCCCAAGTTTGGGCAGGTATTTATGGAAACGAAATTATCGGGCCATTCTTTCTGGAAAAAATTTAACTGGGCAACTGTATCTAAACCCTTTTTGGGAAAAATGCCTTACCCTTCTATCGTCCAATCTTTGGAAAATCAGGTGGATGAAAATGGTGCTATGGAACTCAGTGAAAATTTTTCTTTTCCCAAACAAAATGGAGCCCCTCCCCCCTATGCTTTAGCAGTTAGAGAGTGGCTCAATGAACAGTTTCCAGGCACATGGATAGGCAGACGAGCTGCCATCGAATGGCCAGCACGGTCTCCAGACTTAACTCCTCTAGACTTTTTCCTCTGGGGTTATTTAAAAAGTAAAGTTTACAAAACCCCAAATTTCAAATATTCAAGAACTTAAATGTAGAATTACACTAGAATGCAGAGGTATTACCAGAAAAAATTTCGCCAACTTTCCCGGGAAAATTTCAAAAAAATTTATTATTGTCTCGCCAATAACGGCGCACATTTTGAGCATTTGATAAAATAAATTATTTGAACACGATAAACTAATTAACACACTTTTTTCTTCTAAGTCACTTCTACGTCCATCGATTTAAAGTTTCTTAGTACTGTTGGATAGCAAATTTTGCCGCTTACAATGATGTGTACACTATGGGGGTTGCCATTTGAAAATCAAAGTGAGGAAAAATGGAGGTTAGGAGGTGACCGATAAAATTTTATCAAATACGAAATTAAATTTCCCCCCCTTTATCTAAATCGACGTGTTTCTTTTTTTTTTTTGGGAGTTTTTTTTTTTTAAAATATTTAGGGGGGTTCGTTTTGAAATGAAAGCACTGTATATATATATATATATATATTTTTTTTATATATATATATATATATATATATATATATATATATATATATATATATATATATATATATATATATATATATATATATATATATATATATAGGGGGTGTAATAAATAAATGAAAAACATTTAAGGAGGTGCCTCATCAAAAAAAGATAGGATCTTTCATATAAAAAACTTGAGCATCCCTTTTAAGATACACCCCTTAAAAGGGGAATAAAATTTGTATAACAATTTTTTTCACAAGCACAAAAAAAACAATATTAAAATTAACCTGACGTTTTGTACTCCCCCAAAAGGGCACTTAAACCCGTCATTTATTTTTTTACCCCTTGGGTTTTAAGGGTGGAAAACGCAACCCCAAATTTTTTCCCCAAATAATTTTTTGTCTTATTTTTTTTACCTTAAAAAAATATTATATATATATATATATATATATATATATATATATATATATATATATATATATATATATATATATATATATATATATATATATATATTAAAAATAATAAAAATATATATATATATATATATATATATATATATATATATATATATATATATATATATATATATATATATATATATATATATATATATATATATATATATTATATATATATATATATATATTTTTAAAATGACACTATTGAAACGTTTCAGTACTCGTCCTCTGCTCAACCATCGGACTTCAGATTAAAGAAGTAACTCTCCGTATTGACAGTCAATTTCATCGGCCAAGATTTTAAATAGTCTTCTTTGTAACGCTTGAGCTCTAACCTTGTTCACAAGTTTTACCACCAATTTCATAACGATGTTTAATTGTAGAACATTTCCACATGATGCTTGCTAATATTTAATACAGTGGTAACTGAGAAATTGTGGGAAACTTCCATCATTACGACATAGCGCCACCAGACCCTTATCACAACCCACCATAGCCGGAGCACCATCCGTTGTCAAGCCTACCATTTTCAATATCAGAATTTTGTCAGATGAAATGAGATTTTTAAAATGAGTAAACAAATTCAGTCTAATAGTATGTCCTTTTAGTGAAATAAACTTTAAAAGATTTTAATTAATTGTAAGATCACTAAAAACCAACCTGACGAATAGGGTCATCTGGGAGGTGTGAACCACATCTGTTGACTCATCCAGTTGCAGTGCAAAATAAACACAGTTATCTAAGTCACTTCTTAACTGCGAAAAAAATCATTGCATATTACTTCTACTCGTCTCGTCACTGTATTAGCAGAAAGTTGCATAGATTTTATAGCAGACACTATTTCGTCCTTTTTCTAAAGTTGGCAAATAAGGAATCTGCAGCTTCTAAAAACGCCTGTTTTATGATTTCTTCCTCTTTATAAGGTTTCTTGTTTTGTGCAATTATCCCGGACACACGGTAATATGCTTTAGTTGCAGCCTTATCTTTGTCGACTGTTTTTAAAAATATTGACTTTGGTCCAATTAACTGGTTTTTTTATTTGTTTAAGTTTTTTCTTCCTAGTGGCAAAATGTATGAAAATATTTTTTTAAAATTTAAATATACAGTTTTATGATGTATTTTAATATTTTCTATTTTAGCAATGGAGACAGAGGTATTACATTACAAACATACATTTTTACTTTTAACTACTGTAGAAAAGTATTGTTTTTCCCAATCCGAATGGAAATCGTATGTCATATTATTTCGAATTTTTATGTTAACTCTAACGAAACTGCTGCGTGTTTGTATGTTCAGTATTAAGAGTCCATTCGCGCCGCGAAAATTGGATCCAATTTGGGGTTCGGGACATAATGTTTTTCTCAAAAACGGTATAAGTTATCGATCATTTTTAACTATATGAAAGCCAACACTTAAATCTAGGCTTTTGCTGTAAT
Source organism: Listronotus oregonensis (assembly GCA_019359885.1). Lineage (NCBI taxonomy): Eukaryota > Metazoa > Arthropoda > Insecta > Coleoptera > Curculionidae > Listronotus > Listronotus oregonensis. Next base: position 28,147 of record JAHBCN010002744.1, read on the forward strand.
AGTTTTTTAAATTTGGATTCAGTTTTTAATATTTCCTTGAGTGAAAGTCACCCTAAAATCGGTTATTTTTAGATACTCTTTTTCTTAACTCGACTCATATTTCAAAAATCCGTTACAGCAGAGGCATAGATTATTTCCTTACCTTAAAAATGGTGTATACTTTATGTCATTTAAGTGAAAAAAAGTTACCGAAAAACGTTATCTTCTGTAGGCTTGCAATCGGAAACAACATCGCATCGATACACCGAATTTGGAAGAACCTAAATAAAATATAATATTTTTAATGCGGCTATACGAAAATTGTGGTAGTGGGAGTTTATGTAGTCTCTGCCCACCGTCTCCGCGTCCTTTGCCCGACCCCTAAGGTGTAGCGTAAATGCACTCTTAAACTGTGCGCAATGTCGCCGCGCGTTTTTATTTATATCCCGTTTAAAGTAACCCAGATCGTTCTCAAACAGTAGCGCGCTGGTCGGTCCTAGCCAATTCTAGCATGGTGACTTCGGCGGCAAATTACTTACCGCAGTGTTGCCTCCAGTGGCGGCTTTACAGGGACGGCAGGGTTGGCAGTGTCGACCCATTGTTCCTTAGTGCTCAATGAGTAAATAATTAATTAAAGTCAAAACATTCAAACCAAAAATCTCAATCTTTTTACAGAACAACTACCTTATTTACTAGAAAGCCATTTTTGTTGTATTATTTATTGTCCGCCAATACCGATTTACTTTTTAAATGCCTCGCGTACTTTAAAACTCCTGCGATTAACCCATACCAAAGTTCTATTCCACTTCTACTTTTCGAATCGCCTTGGTATTCCCTGGTCCGGCTTTCTGTACGGTTTCATTGGTAAATCACAGAGAAAGCTGCGAATAACCAAACATACATTTGATTTTATTTTGTTCATGTATTAATAGCCACATTCGGCAAATATAGTTTTGCCGATGAAAATAAAGTGAGGTTAAGTTTAGGTTCTCATTAAACTCGAAGAAACCCGCATCGATTTTTATTGATATTTTTAGTATTACCGGGAGTGCATGTTGATTGATATTTTAGTGTCTTTTGGGACTGTTTTTAAAATAAAGGAGCTGTAATATCGTAAAAGAAGTTGTAGAGTAATTCCGTAAGAAATTTCATTTCATTATTATATTATTTTTATCTCACTGGTGTCAGGTAAGCCTTGTAAATTTTTTAATTCCGACAAAAATGGAGGGAAGCTCTCTAACGGAAAACGAACAAGGAGATGTAAGCACTGTAACCAGTGATATTGTGCATCGCATTTTAAATTTAAAAAGTGGACTTTCATCTTTTTCATTCGACGAGCAAGTTAAAATAATAAATAATGGGCGTCCGACACCCAAAATGTCAAACTTAATTAATACGGGAGGTAAAGGAAGTAACAGGGCTTTTTCAGAAAATTGGTATCAAAAGTATGCCTGGCTTACGGGAAGTGAAACAAAAAATAAATTGTTTTGTTGGCCATGCCTGTTATTTTCGAACCGGAACGAAAAAAATCAAAATCTGTGGTGTCAAGTAGGCTACGACAACTTGAAAGAGCTCTTTCGTGCTCTACAAAAGCACGATATATCAAAAGGTCATATTTCCAGTCAACTTAAAATAAATCTTTTTGGTAAACAAAACATTTACTTGTTAGTAAACAACGGAGCTCGGTTAGAAAATATTAAACATAACGAACTTGTTAAAAAAAATCACTCTGTTTTGCATCGATTAATAGATATCGTAATTTTTTTGGCTTGTCAAAAACAACAATTAAAAATTATGCCCGTAATAAAATGAATCAGGAACGAATGTCAAGTCTGTCACAAATGTCAATAAAAAAAAGACTTCTCAAAGAACTACAAAGCACTTCGAAATTTTATGATGATGTAATTCACCATTTTGCAACATCTAAAACTCGCCGCACCCAATTAATTTACAAGGTGTTTAAATAAATCATCAATTGCATAAATTGTTTTTCTATTTAAAATCAGTTAACTCAGTTACTAAGTAGAATTCCCTGTAGATAATTTTCACTAGGATTGGTAGTTTAGTTAGTAAGTAATTTTTTAAAATAAAATATTAAAAACCACAAAAAAATTAAAAAACTCAAAAAATTTAAAAAAAAAAAATTAAATAAAAAACATTAAAAAAAACAAACAAAAATTAAAACTATTAAAAATCCCATAATGAGCTACATAACGGAATATTTTTTATTTTATTGTTAGGTTTTCTGAGAAAAAAAATAGTCATGCATCTGCCGACCCGCGCTGCGAATCCACGAGCCGCCACTGGTTGCCTCTGCTTGTGTGTATTGTGAGAATTTTCAAAAATAGGCCCGTTGTGCTACCTCCTAAGGGGGATCTCCTCACTCAGTACGCTGCTAATCCTACTGATTTAAAGTAGGTGACAACGTCGCCGAGGGGACTGATTTTAAGGTTGGTGGAGAAGCAGAGGTGATTACCAAAAAAAGTTTTTCAATATTATCAAAAATACTTTTTCCCATATGTCTTCATTTATACATTCATGAACAAATTAAACGTAAAATAAAGAACCACCTATGGTTTTGTAAAATTTTTATTTAGATGTGATATTTTTCAAGCAAAACCTAATTTGGTAGTAATACGCAACACCTCTTTTAAACCTACTAATTTTGTCTGTAATATAAATTCCTGAATGGACATTGATTGGATTTCTTTTTGGTCATTTATAAAAGGGTGATTTATTTGGGTTATTTATAGCAGCCCTATTTGTTTACTTTATTAACTGTTTTAAAAATTATTAGAAGAAAAGGCGTATGTTCTAGTAATTTTGATTTTGGTCCTATTTTATATAATTTAAATATTAACCTTGGCAACCTGATTGGTAACATGACATGTACTCGTAGTAAGTTGTTTATTCTGACAAATATTAGGCCGCATGATTAAATATTTGTGTGATATTCTAGAATTCTAGATAACATTATTAATATGTCACTTATTTATTTTTCTTTAATTTTATAAATAAATATTATAATTACTTTTAAAATTTTAGATTTCAAAAATGCTTAAAAGCTTTGTTTAGAAAATAAAAAAAAATGACTTAATGGTATATTAGTACTGTCATGGAGGAATAAAAATAAGAATTGACATTACACAGGGCGTATCATAAATTATTGTTATTATTATTTTATTAATCATAGCCTTCGCCATACTTTTTTAGACAACTCATTGGCAATACTTTTGTTTGTATACCATAGTAAATAAAAAATAGTGCTTATTAGGTCGGTAGATGGGTAAATGACGTTCGTTTTTAAATAAAAAAGTCCATGCGTCAAGAAAGTCTCCTATAAAAAACCTGCAAGTTTTAAAATTTCATGTCTCGAAAATTATGCAACAGAATTAGAATTTTTTAATAAATAAAAAAACTCAATGGCAGAAAAACTTCATAATTAAAAAACTTACATAAATTTATGAATTTTCACACAGTAACCATAAAATAATAAAGCTATATTATAAAGTTCATGAAATACATAAATCAAAAGAAAATACTCTAGCATGGTATCAAAAGTTATTTTTTAATAGAGTTTAATATTAACTAAATATACAATTTATTTTTTATTTTTTATTGGTGCCTCGAAAATTAAACAACAGAATAGGAATTTTTTAATAAATAAAAAAAACTAAAAGGCAGAAAAATTTTATTATTAAAAAACTTACATAAATTTATGAATTTTCCACACAGTAACAAATAAACCATAAAATATTAAAGCTATACCGGGTGACACAGCAGACTTGTAACAGCCCATAACTTTTTTATTTATCAGATTTAATTTTTAAAATTTGGGTGATGCACCTCTTATAAGAACACGCTTTTAACAACTAAATAAAACCATGTTTTTCATTTCCGGTTTTACCAGAAGTAACCTTAAATTTAAAATTTTAAATAGCACCCTGTATATATTTTAAGCCTACCTGATCCGTCTCAAAATTCTCTTTTCAACCATGTGTCACACTTGTCATTTGTTTTTAAAATGGCTGCCAAAATTGGTTTTTTCCCAATATTTTAGTAGGCCATGAAGTGACAAAAACAAATGATCAGCATGTATAAAATGTCGAGATGGGAAGAATAGAGTGTAAAAACATTTGTGATTATGTTAATTTTTATCTAATTAAGAAGAGTTAGGAATAGAGGTTAAGTTTTAAAATTTTAGAATTATATTTTTTTAACGCTCAATATCTCAAAATCCACAATAGAAAACTTTAATTTTTATTTAATTTAACTTTAAATTAAACAACTGGAGAAGTGTAGCGGGATGAGGGCAGGCAAATAAAACCACTATTGTATAATTATCCCAACGTTTCGTGGCTGGATTGCCACTTTATCAAGGGCCTATAATTAGAAAAAGACACATTACAAGACGGATATGAACTTCTTTCATAAAAAACTAAAACTAAAGAAAAACCAAGAAAAAAATAAAAAAATTAAAAAATTTTTTAAATTAAATTATTAAAATCATAAAATTTAACTTATACATCGTTTTCATAAAAACCAAAATAAACATAAAAAAAAATAAAAAAAAAAAATAAAAATTTAGTAAAAATTAAATTGCAAGGGGCTTTTAATTAAAAAAGAACCCAAAAAAAAAAAAAAAAAAAAAAAAATGCGACAGGGCAAAGCCCCCGTCCTTATGCCAAAACGTCAACACAAAAATCAACATCACATAAAGATTAAAAAACCACAGTTATAACATTAAAATTAATAATTAGATACCCCTACCAATACTCTACGAGGTCCTTATGCCGTTAAACAAATTAATATTCAATTTTGAAAAATAAGAAAGTTCCATATTATGAAGAAAAACCACACTAGCTGCACAAAAATTCTTGTCAAAAATAAGTTTTTTAAAAATAAACAATTTTAACAGCTATCATTGGGAACTTCTCTAAAGTTGGTTTATAATAAAGGTATCGACAGTTGTTTTAAAAAACTTTTCCCAAGGCACATCACAAAGTTTGGCAGTTGCATGTTGCATCCACTAACATTCTTATATATACATGTAATAAAAAGTAAGCTTATACAAAAAAAAAAAAAACGAAAGTCAACAAATACTTTATAATCATGTAGATGTTCTCTTAATTAGGCTTTGTTGAAATTGTGCTCTATATTTATTTAAAATCGCAGAATACGAAACACCCAAATCATTGGTATCAGTCCTAAAATTTATTGAATTGTTCAATTTAATATATATCATTTCACCGATATTACGCTTTAAATAATTGTGTTCTCTGTCAAAAATAATTACGTTATTAAAATCGAACTCATGCCCTGCATTTTTATGGTGAAGGCTTAGAGCAGTAACCTCGGCTTTATCCTGTTTCCGGCAGTCATTTATATGTTGTTTGATGCGTTCTCGTAAATTAAACATTTGCTATTTCATATAATTTATTAATTTTTATGCACAACTGACCTTTTTATCAAAATCGCATAATTATGCATATTTACATTGATTTGCAAATCCTTATAATAAGTATAAATACAGGTTACAGTAATGCGCCTAGTAAGCAATGTAATACCCCAGCATAGATATTACAAAAATGTTAGGCACATTATGAAATCCATGAAATAAAAAGACAATTTTTTGGAACAAATCAAAAAATTTTATTTATTACACCTATAACACAATGGTGAACTTATCAAGGAAAAATGTAGATATGTATAATTTTGCGTTTTTAATAAAAAAAAGTCAGTTCTTTATACTAGTTCTGATATAGTATATAAAATAGTAAATGTTTGGAATTTGAGATATTGAGCGTTAAAAAAAATATATTTCTAAAATTTTAAAAATCAAACCATATTTCTAACTCTTTTTAATTATATAGAAATTAACATAATCACAAATATTTTTACACCTTATTCTTTACATCTCAACGTCTTTAACATGCTGACCATTTGTTTTTGTCACGTAATGGCCTACTAAAATTTTGGGAAAAAAATATATTTTTTCAGCCATTTTAAAATCAAATGACAAGAGTGACACATGGTTGAAAAGAGAATTTTAGGGCGGATTAGGTAGACTAAAAATATATACAGGGTGCTATTTGTTTATTTTAAGTTTTGTACTCCGGTTTAGCCGAAAGTGAAAAAATTGGTTTTAAGTAGTCATTTAAAGCGTGTCGTTATGAAAGGTGCATCACCTAACTTTTAAAAATTAATTCTTATAAATAATAAAGTTATGGGCTGTTACATGTCCGCTATGTCACCCAGTATAATAAAGTTCATGAAATACATAAATCAAACAAAATACTTTAACATATTACCATGTTATTATTTAATACAGTTTAATATCAACAAAATATACTATTTATTTTTTATTTTTTGTTGTGCTTAAAAATAAAATATGCTATTTTATTTTTAAGCACTTTAATTAGGCAAACGCCCTATTTTAAATGGCTACCCACTTAAAACAAGTTAAATTTAATATCACCTTATAAGAAAAACTTTGCATAAAACACGACGTTTTTATTTCAAAACATCATATCATTTTAAACAGTTAATATTTATTTTGACTTTGATAACCTAACAATATTTACAACAACACATGATACAAATCTCTGATGTGTAACAAAAAATAACACAGTGTGTAAAAAGTCCTGTTTCTGTGAATTAGTTTTTAAAATAACCAGAAGAGAGAAAAAATTAAAGTTTTAAAGAAGATTTTGGTCTGCCTGACTTCTTTCGGTACAGCTTTAAAGCATTATTATCAACGGTATTTTTAAGTTCTAAGAAAGTCTTAAGTTGCTTCAGTTTTCTCAGTGCTTTTCCATATTTTTATAAAAAGATTAAACAATGATATAAGTACCTTAAGTCACCGTTGATTTTGAAGTGTCGATAATGCAAAGGGAGATAAGAAGTAGCTTTTAAAATATTTCAAATTTAACAATAGAGAGAAATATTCTGACATATTTTAATTTTCGGTAAAAAATATTTTAAGAAAGTTTAGCAGAACAATGACAATTTATTGGGTAAGTTCCAAATTGATATCTTAAATAAGAAAAGAGCGGGCAGAATTTTATGTCAGGTGGTCGCGCAGCGGATGATCTGTGTCACATGTCACGTACTCTATTGATGATCGGATAAAATAGAAAAACGGTTTTAAGCAAAAAAAGCATAAAATTATCAATGAGAAAATTGTCCATTGTGATTAAAACACCCGAGGAAAAGCCACTGCCAAATAAGGAAATAAATTAATTAGTCACAATTTAATAGTTGCTTAAGTTTATCTTAAGAATCACACAAAAATTTAGCAGTATATTGCTTTTAGGTGGTTCTGCTGTTTCACAAACAAAGAAAACAACAGTAATAATTAAATCCACCTTGTAGTCCAAGTATAACAGCTATACCTTTGCGATCGGCGCCTACTTTTCAGTAATAATCTTTGTATTTTATTAAATCTTGGATTAATTTTAAATTTTTAAATCATTTTTTTTTAAAACAGTCAACTATGCTATTGGTACTGACATATACTCGTTACCATTAAGCAACTATATCGCCTTTAGACTGATATTTAAACCATCAATAAATAAAGGCAAGTCTTGTGTTACGTAAGGAATATTCAACTCTCTTATCAATGTTCCTATACCGTTGCAGTAACATATGTTTTTATAATTTAAATAAAATAAAGCCATTTATTTATTTCATTTTTGTTGCACACATACTTTTTAGTAAAGAGCCAAAAGACTGGAAGTCTTTTAATCTAAATTCTAGTAATTCAACTTGCCAAATTAATAATTCTAAGTCTCCTATTAAATAATTTAATTCATTTTGTTGAAAATTAACTATTTTTTAACAAAACAAAACAATAAAAAAGTATAATACAATGAAAACGTCAACTGTTTCTTATATGCCTAAAGTGATGGTAGTGGAAATAATAATTGACATGTACCTCGATAACTAGACGTGATGGATACCACATATGTTTAAAACTTTTTATCTATGACTCATTACCTATTCATTCCACCTACCAGTTAAGAGGGTATCAAAATCGTGTAACGTGGTGTTATAAGTACATAACAAAACAATTTATACTAGATGTTATAAGTAAACGATATTCACTCATATTTGCTTTCAATAAGCAAGTATTATGTAACAAAACATAAGGTTTTTGCTGTTGATCAATAATATTTTATATTTTTTCTAACTGGTAATTTTTAAGTGTTGGGTATGGTCAAAGATCCCTACTTCCAGAACACTAGCTCTTTATCTAATTATTGATTTTTTTATTTATGGTCATATATATTAATTTAACTGTTATTTTTAAATAACTATTGTTTTGTTATAAATATCAATAACAATCTGTTTCAATTTAGTAATTTAACACAATTTTATTTAAACTAAAGCTTAAACCACAAAATAATCATTATTTTTAATGCTTGCTTACTAACCATAAATTAAACGATACATTTTGTTTTATACACATTTTGCGGCTACATTGTAAATACCATTAAAATTAATTATTAAGCAAATTAAATGTTTGTATTAAACTTGTTTGGGTAACACAAAATATTAAAAAATATGTGGTAAAACAAATTTACGAAATAAATATATAATTTTAAATAATTTTTACGGTCAACTAGCTTTTATAATATTTTTATAATTTTATAAATAAAAATTATAAATATATATATATATATATATATATATATATATATATATATATATATATATATATATATATATATATATATATATATATATATATATATATATATATATATAAATTTTAAAAGTGTTGCGGAATGCAGTCTTTATTATAGTTTTAATATAGAAAATATTGTAATAAAGCTCTATGATATTAAACATTATCATATTATTTTTCTTAGGACAGTCCACAACGCTTAAAGCTTAAGTACAAGCTTGCAGTACGATTCTTAGGTAAAGTAAGAGGCAGTAAACTATTTCATATTTTTAATACTTGGTGGTTTAAAGACAAAGAAAATGCCTCAACAGGCAGTCGTTTCTCTAGTCTATACATCTATTAATAAAAGCATAAACGAAGTGAACAGTTTATCAGTAACACAACAAATATTGCAACGATACACAACTGTAAGATTGTATTTTTTAGCACTTTACATTTTACTCACCTCGTTTGACGATTTCTAAGTGGTAATATAAATATTTTTGGTACAGACAATTAGCATTGCATCTTATGGCAAATTTCAAGATTATTCGATAATTTTGTCCATAAGTGTATAATAGCGCGAATCGTACATCGGTTGGTAAGTATTATGTCTTAATAAAATTGGCAATTTTTTGCCAAGTCTCGGTTAAGATTTTTTATTTCGGGTATATAATATTAACTTTTTATGCCATAAATAGATTATTTTTGGGTAAGAAGGTAAATGTACCCACACATATCTTTCAATCGCTAGCAGTTTTTGTGGTGACTTGCAAAAGTTTAGTTTATTTTTAAGACAGAACAAAGAAATATTTGCTTTACCTACCAAGTACGTTTTTAAATAATTAAAAATAATTAATAGCTGCTTATACAAATACGGTAATACGAACCAGATAATAGTAAGTATTCAAAAATTATTCTTGTTGTTATATATTCTGCTTTTCGTTAATCTGTCGTCAAAAAAAAACTTTTTATTGATATGTATCGCTATATCTAGAAAGTCAACAAAAGTTTTCAGGCAGTCAGATTAAGATAGTTGTGGTTAGTTGTGGTTAGTAAACACACGCATTTCGTATCTAGCCATTTTTTTAAAACTAACTTTAAGTTGCGTTGGATTGTTAGTATGTCTACAAGGTCAAAATTTATAAATCAGATAAGGAAACATTTCGATATTACCGGTACAAAATTACACGCATATTGGTTTGTTCTAGAACCAACTAAAAGACACCTGCCCCATCTGCAAAATGTTATCAAAGCAAATTAAAGTTTTTTGTCCTACATTCGTATTTTTTCTCCTGTAAAAAAAAATCTATATCAGAAATAGAAGGTAAACCGTATTGGGAAATACTAATTAAAAACATAAAAAAATAATTTAGAAATATTCTATTTCATACCAAGCAATCATTTTCTTTTTATTTAGAAACTAATTTTGAAAAAAATAGCAGTTAAAATTAACTAGGTAAAAAACGCAAACATAACCTTTTGTTTTAATTAACTATGGAAAGGTAAAAACTTGTAGGAAAAACACAATAAAAGGCAAAACTGCGGAAATAAAAATAAATAGAGAATATGAGGGTCACATGTCGAGAAATTTTCATTTCAAGGCGAATTCATTATCGCATGCCAAAACAACTTACTTCGGCTCTTAGTCAAGTTTAAAAGTGTGTCATAACATGTTAATCCCTTAATGATGTTTACGTTTGGTTAGTAAGAGAAACTTTTTATTCTTTAATTTACTAGATTCCAGCTGCCTTAATTTTATCCAAACACTAGTAATCATGTTTTTTTGTACATTTTGTATTATATTTAAAAATATTTTAAAAAGCATTAAGTAACATTTATGGTAAAAGTTAAACAATAAATGATAAACCATTACTTTTAAAATTCAGTAATTGGTATGTTTGTTTAAATTTTATGAAAGGTAATTTTTCTGTGTTCCAAAAAATTTTTAAATTTTATTATTTTTTTCAAAAAGCTTTTTATTTTAATGCTAATAATAATCTAGATAACAAACAATAACACAAAAAAGGCCTAAAAAATTGTTTCTATCGATATATACGACTAACAAGTGGATTCCATTAATTTTTCTAGCCGAGTAGGATACTTTTTTACCAATAAAGGTAGTTTAAAAGTACCCTGGTACCTTTTTATAATATACCCTATAATATATGCAGTTTTCTGCAGAGACCAGTATTTTATGTTTATAATAAAAGCAAATAAATATATTACTGTCTAGAAATTATTCATATTCCTGTTTTACATTATAGAATTAAAAATATGTAATTTCTTGTTAGTAAACATAATAAATAATAACTTCTTGTCGGCTAAATATTTTCCATATTACCTAATATTAAAAAAGTATATTAAATAAAATGAAAATTATAAAAATGTCTTTGGTGCAAATGCAAGAAAAATTACAAAAATTCCTTCGTTTACTGACAAATAAACCATACGTCGTCGATTATAATCAATTGGCACTCTTTAGGCAATAAGTTTGCAACACCCAGCAGTAAGATTCCTGCGCGTACAATAACGATTTTTGGTGTTACTCCTAGCGCCTCTAGTGGTTCTGTAACGAACACTCTAGTGTCCCTTTGGCATCCACCGCGGTCCAGGACTGAAGTTCAGTATCGCGCGTACAAGATCAAGAAAACGTCGGGGCATTGTCGCGTTAAAGAAAATTTGACACGTTTTTTTCGATTCTGGAGAAAGAAAATGCTACATTTTTCATTATATTGTAAAACATGGTGTTAAATAATTGCATCTTTTATTTATAAGGTGATTAGTGATGATAGATTTGCAGTTAACCTAAAAAAACATAACAATATTTACAATTAAAATTGATAATGGGTTATATTATATGCAAAGTGTACTGACTAAAAAACATTATTTTCTGTTTTAAAAAATTGTAATTTGTGTTAGTTCAGAGTGAATAATAAGTGATAAAAGTTACGTTGTAAGCAGTACCTAAGTCATTAAAATATCCTAGATTATATATAAGGTAAATATTAAAACTTTTATTTTAATTTATTATTATTTAAGAAGGTATAATCATAAAGTAAAATATTCAGACACAGGGATAATTTTGAAGCATTTAAATATGTACATACTGTACCTATTCACAAGAAATAACTTAAATATTTGGGCGAAGTGTGTATTTAGTAAAAGTTAAGTCCTTACTAACTTTTACAGCTGCAATATTAGATTTTGTTTATAATATTAAGAAGTATGAATCTCCATTTTGTAGTTTGCACATTTTCTTTGACACAAATGGTTTATTAAATAAAAATCTAGAGATCATTATAAAATGTTATTTATTTTTATTATTTTCTTTTAAAGTAGATAACAAATAAATAAAATAAATTAGTACGCTTTTGCTTCTATATAAAAATTAATTTAAAATATTTATATTACATGCGGAAAAGAAAATGTATCCTAGATAAAACATTTTTTAAACGTACCTTATTTGCTTTTAAAATAAAATTAAATTGGTAGTACCTAAATAAGCTTTATTAAAGTCAATTCTAAGAACTAGACATATCTTTTAGATTCAAAAAATATTTAAATTTATTTATGGCAAAAAAATGATATTGCAGATTTGTGGCGGGCAAAAACCAAATCAGTAACAGACCTGCATAGTCCATAAAATAGGTCTTTAATATATGGTGATAATAATTATTTTTTAATATTCATGTATCAGACATATTTTTCATTCAAGAAAAATAAAACACTTAATTTAAGTGTCTAAAATAAATGATTTTAATTCGTCAATCGTTCAACCAATTAATTAGTGAAATTTGCAAGAAATGTATTGTTTTTTATGGTCATAAACACATAAATATACCTGTCAAATAAATACTTTTCTGTAAATATCTTTATGTAGCCAAATGGGACGTTGCCTTAAAGAATCTTTGGTTTTGTCTATTTATTGTCTCGTACATATGAATTTATACGCGCAAGCAAATTAATTGATTGCATAAATATTTGCCACAAGACCTTTATTAATATATATATAAAATATATATATATATATATATATATATATATATATATATATATATATATTATATATTTATATTATATATATATATATATATTTATATATATATATATATATATATATATATATATATATATAAAAATATATATTTTATATATATATATATATATATATATATATATATATATATATATATATATATATATATATATATATATATATATATAAAATATATATTTTATATATATATATAATATATATATATATATATATATATATATATATATATATATATATATATATATATATATATATATATATACATATATTTTTAACTTCCTTTTTTAATGAGAACTAAACTTTTGAGATATTCTAATTTAAAATTTTTTTCGTCCACCCAGTTTAAAATTGGCATATCCAGTTAAGTTATTTTTCGTAAAACTAAGTAAAAAATAAGTTTTATACTACCAATTATTAATAAAATTGCGCGAAGCTACGCCACTGCTCTATAAAAGTAACAAAAGTTTATCAGTAGAGTGTGAATTTATGTCAATGTTCGCAAGTACCTACCACAAATTTTTGTAAATTTAAAATTTGGTTTTCTTTATTTGGGGTTTAAAAAAAAGACAATAGTATAATACAAAATTATTTTTTTCACAACTTCCTTCATCACGATATACCATTTACTATTGTATGGTCGCAGATATCTTGAAGTGGAGCAAGAGATAACTTATTAACATAAAACTTAAACGCCTTAAAATACTTTATTAATGCAAGAACGAAAAATGTAAAAAAAAGGTTCTCCAGATATTCCTATTATCCCTGCATATTTAAGCGTGTTCATATTTTTGTAGAATAAAATTGCCTAAAGCAATATCACTGGTCAATAAAAGTTTATCACTAAAAAGTGTATTTTGGTCAATGTTTACAAATACCTACCACACACTTGTGTGATTTGTAAATACAGTCCTATTTTATTTAAAATTTAAAAAATAAACAAGCAAAAATATGCAAAATGTATTCTTTTGTTTTTTTAATTATTACCCATTAAAAAAAAAAACCGAGTATAACACAAAATTCGTAAATTTATAAATATATCATTTAATTTTTTGTTACCATTGACTCCAGTATGACATACCAGTTATTATTGTACGGTTGCAGATGTCATGTAATATAAGATACAATTTAAAAACATTAAACTTAAAGGCTCAGAACCTCTTAAGCAATACAAAAACGAAAAATTAGAAGCTTCATTAGATTTTCCTATTATCCCTGCATATTTTAGAGTAATTCTTGTTTTTGTAGAAACAGGTATTTTAAGAATGGGAAAAGTAAATATTAATTAGCTAGATGGTAAGTCGACTTATTAAAACAAACGCTATATGCGTGCCACAACACACAAAAAAATAATTTTAGTTGATTTTTCGTTGTTTGCAATTCCTAATTTAAAACCACCTTTTTGTTAGACTTTAAACATAGATCATTTTTTTACCCTTAAAAATAATTTTTAAATGCCATCTATGTTTCACAAGGACCTTCCTTCTTAAGGACTTTTAAATTGCGTGAAATCCTGATAACCAACTACTACTTATACAAACCGCATTACTGGCTGAGCTGGTCATAAAAAAAAATTAATTTTCGCTTTGGTGTTACTTATACCATTTTCTTTTACATAATTACAAATATATTCTTTAATATAATAAGTCTTGCATAAAATCGGCAACATATAAAAAAGGCATTTTTAAATTAAAAACAGTGACACTAAATTGAGAAAATAAGAAGTCAACAAAATTTTGAAAAAAATTGAAATAATTCTCAAACTATTTAATTTTTATCATTATTTTTATCTTGTTATTTATTACTTTTAAATAAGGTAGATAAGAGCAAAACGTTGGTAATCTTAATAGGCTTATTTTTATGTGCCACTTTAAACGATACCCTTGACGTAGATTTATCTTGAGATATTAAGTAGCAGGATGTGTTCCTTTAGTGATAGGGTTAACTTTTGACGAAAGGGTTAATTGAAAGGTATTTGTAAAGCAAAAAGATACTTTATACTACTTAAGATTATTTTTTGTCAAGACCTTATTTAAACGTTCGGGTTCTTATCTTGTATATCGCAAATGGTGATTATATTATTAAAAGATATAAAACTAAAATACATTTTATATAGACGTACGTTTTTTAATTTCAATGAAAATAACCATGTTAGTTTTGCCTAATATGGGTATAGCAAATGGTATATTATATATGCTCATAAAATATTATTCTATATTAATAAAATAAAAAATATATATTTATTTAAAAAACGAATTTGAACACCAAAGACATGAAAAAACACCATTAAATTTTTTATTGAAAATTAAATGGGAATATAATATTACACGATTTTATTTCTTTTTATAAGATATTTTATATAAAATAACTAAAGTCCGGATTTTATGGCATTATGCTTTTCGTAAATATTGCAAGCAAATATTAGACAACTTAAAATAATAACGAATTGGACAAAAAATTGCCGAAAAGGCAATGTTTTTAATGCTTATTTTTCATTTTTTCAAATTTTATGCTTATTTTAGAGTTTGTGCTTTTTTACAGGTTTTTTAAGATATTTTTTGCTGCAAAGTATATTATTATCGCACACGCACATTCTTATATCAAAGCGAATTGAGATAAACAAACATCTGTCTTGCCCGGTATGTTTCTTTTTTTAAAATTAATAATAGGCGTAAAATCCCAGTCCGGATTGTATTATGCAGATCATTTTGAAAATTTTAACAAGTTTTACTCGAGCTCCCCGTGACAGCCAGCAGAGCAATTAAAGATTTTCAAATGGTTCTTAATTAAAATGAATTAATGAACAATTTATTATATAAAAACAAATTTTAGCTTTGTCAGTACCACCTTAAAGTCCCTCGAGAAACCAGAAATAACATTGAATACCTCCATAAAAATGATTAATGATTTCGATAAAGCAATTGAAAATGTTTCTGGAGCAACTGGCCAAATAGTACAAAAAAAGTTTAAAAATACATTGTCTAAGAATAAAGGTTTTCAGAAATTGCTTTGGTATTGGCAGGGAATACTGACCCAGAGTTACAAATGAACCCAGATGTGGTTGCCAAATTTAAGTATGCGCCCATAATAAGTGTAGACGCTAAAAGAAGTTTTTTCTACTACAAAAATATTTTAAGTGATAGAAGACAGAACTTTACTATGGAACATTTAAATCAGTATTTAGTTATTGCTTGTTTCAACAAGTAACATTTTTATTTTGTTTTGTTGTTCATTAGAGACTTTATTTTAATGTTTGTTTATTATGTTTTTCATAATGTATTTTATAGACAAAACAATAAATTTTTATTTCACCGTTTTCCTTTTTTTGCCTTGCTTATGCTTATTTCGTGCTTTTTTTGTAGAAAAATTACAAGATTTTTGAGCGCCTATTAACTTTTTTATGCTTTTTAATCCGGGCTCTAAAAATAACTATTGCCAACGTGTACATAATTAAGCTAATACAAAGTATTTCAAATGACTTGTTGTATATATTGTGTTTGACAAGTTAGACCTAAATAAATTTAAAAAGCAAAAGAATCATTTTTTAAATTTAGTATAAGTAAAGTTTCTTATTTAAGACCAACAATTATGGTACAATAGGCAAAACTGATGATTTTTTATCTATATAGCTTTTCAAATACTTTTAACTTCTTTTAGGTAGCGTAGCACATATTCTGTAATAAATCTGCTAACCTTTAGTGAAAATTAAATACAAATTATTAAAAAATAATATTAATAATAATTTTTTGACATGATTTGGTCAAAGATTTTTTTAATAACGGTTATTAAAACTAACTTTATATTAAATATTGTGAAAAGCGTCAAACAATTTTGGTATTATAGGATATGGCAAACGAATAAAAAAAAATATACGAATTCCTAAAAAATCTTACTTTAACTCGTAAGTAAGTAAGTGCAAAACATTTTAATTTCAATTTTAGGCGATCGCTTGAAAAGCTGTGTTTATATGTTACTTATTTACCACTTTGGCAAAACTCTTGACGGAGGTTTATCTTACAGTATCAGGTAACGCCGCTTCTCCTCTTACTGCTGGGTTAAGTTTCTGATGAAAAGGTTAAATGAAAGTTGTCTGCGGAGCAAAACGAGATCAGATAATCCGTAAGCGGATTTTTATTTGAAGGATTCCTGAAGTGTTTACAACCCAAAGAGTAGGGAATTTCTTTCGATACAATGCGTAACTTAATGGAAATAATAAATAATAATTTCTTTTTCATAATATAACAATCGTATTTTATTTTTATTTCTGTTTTTGGTTTCTTGGTACAATATGTTTACATTATAGGGTTTCAAAGTTTTTTTTTATTTCTTTTTTTAATGAAACTTAAAAATTAGAAAACCTATAAAACTAATTAATATTTGTTTATTGTATTATTATCTAAAAACGGTTTTGTGTTTAGGAATAAACATTTTTTTTTCTGGAGTGATCAATTGGGTTAAAATTTATTAAAAAGAAATTCATAATATCGATTTTGTTGCCAAAGCACAAATATAATAATTTTAAAGTATAATTTTAATTACAAAAATAGTATACCAAAATAGTTTTTAAATGTTTTAGAGTTTGTAAGAGCTATTATATAAAAAGGTAAATTGTTAAAACTAAGAATTTAGGACCATTTAACCAGAGGTGCCTTTTGTGGAAGAAATGCTATGGACTCGCCCTATCTAAATTTTTTTTTCATTAGTTTAGCATTTAGGGCCGTTTGTACAATGTCAACTATGTATTAAAGCAAGGTGTTTCTAGTATTTATGAGATATTAATTACATATTGGACATAACCATAAAATAAAAAGAAACTTAATTCGTAATTTATATTATTGGATACTTTCAAAAGGTTATTTTCAGTATGCACCAGCGCTTGCCAAATTGTTTGTTTCTATGCCACTAAAGCAAAAATTTATTAATTGTGGATTTGGTCACGCGTGCTAACGCGTTTATGTTTTATCCTTCGTTAGACACGAGATCAAGTTTAGCAAGAAACATAAAATTTTTATAACTTTATTTTTGTATTATTTGCTAAACTGTTGCTTAAAAAAACTTAATATTATAACAAAGTTAAGCATAGTTAAGCGCATTGTTGTTGTCGGCTGTACTTTCGATATTTTTTAAAGATTATGTTGTTGTCATTTCTCTTATTCAGCTAACTTTTTTGACGTAAGTCGGGATTTTAAATTTAAGAAATAATTTTTTTTTGATTGTATGGTATTTTATAAATTAAGTTAATATATTTGCAAATAAAATAAAAAATATGGACAATACTTAAAATGTATTAATAAAAAATAAATAAAAATACTTGCTTAGAACGGTCTTCGCATTAACAAGTTATTTGTTTTTCTTACGCAAAACGCAATTTTTCCCCTTTTGAAAACGAGACAATATGTGCGTTAAATTTAAGAGTTCTACATAATAATACAAAAACGTACGTACGAAACTTCGTTATAAACAAAGTAAACAAATTTTAAATAATTTTATGACGTTATTCTTTTAAGTATACTCATAGAAAGGGCTCCAAGAGACAAAAAAATTATGGGGTGATTATTTAAACAATTATCCAGCTTTCAATGAAGGGGGAGGTACAAAAAGATAGTTTATTAACAATATCCTAGCTTTTTAAAAAAAGCAAATAATTTTTTTTTACAAAGGCACTTTCTTTCTTTAAGTGTTAAAATAACACTATATTTTTTTTTTAATTTTTAAATTAATATTTTGTGCTTTTAAAAAAAATATTTGGATAGATAGAGCCCTATTTTCAGCAACAAATTATAATTATAAATAATAAAGGTATAGATCTGAGAGTTAGGAGTTTTTTTTATCGAATATGTCCTCCTTTTTGCATTCCTGCTATCTTGTTTAGTGTTTTTGAGTAGTCATCAAAAGATTTTTTCCTTTTTTTTCATTTATATCAAATGCAATTTTTATTCGCACAAAAAAATCGACATGACACATTTTTTAGAATTGTAATTCGCATTGCTCATATTTTTCGTACACTTCTAACTTTTTTTCGTCAAAAACTCAATCCTTGACTGAACTATAATTTTCTTTTAGGCTAAATATAAAAAAAATGATATAAAAATTATAGTTTGTGTTCTTTGCATTTCAATTGGCAATTCTTATTTTGTAAAAAATAAACATCGTTTATTTTAAGCTTAGGAAGTTTACTTCACGTGCCCTTTAAAAAATTTACTGTTATTTTACACACTTTTTCTTTTAAAGATTTTACTTACAGTGAAAAGAATTAAAGTTTAAATGTTTCAAGTGGATTTTATGTTAATCAACATCAACATAACAAGAAACTAAAATTAATGTTTAGTAAATAGCTTTATTTTATTTAACAGAAAAAGAAATGATAAAGGAAATATATTTTTTAATTACCATAATATTTTTTTCAATAGAAACCCTCATAATTTTATATTAAATCTCAAAATTTATTGTCATGCCAAATTAACTTAATTTTCATTAGATTTATGAAAATTTTATTACAGATTGTATTTCAAGTAAATAAATAGTTATCGTAAATTATTATGCTCAAGAAATTGCTTTTATGCGCGAAATAATAACCCAAAATAGTAGATCTGTCATCGGATAAATTATATTTCCTATCGCCAAAATGATAGCATCACTTAATTCGGTAGGTTCTAGTTAGTTCGGGTAATGTAATTTTATTGTCTGGTTAAATGTATTTATTGCTGATTTCACATATAGACCAGACAATTAATTAAATTTTCTTCGCAAGGTCCAATTTGAATGCGGTTTTTTATATCTTGTTCAGAACAACCGTAGGAAAAATGTTCCGCCTTTTTATGTTTCGGAAGAGGCGGAAATTCATAGCGGGTGCTTAAAGTTCATCTAGAATCGTATCGCATACGGCAAACCTGCCAAAATGCACGAAACGTCGCTACAATTGGTACTCGGGGTTTTGGGGGCGCTGAATTTGAATATGCACACCAAATTCACCTAACCCGCCGGAGGGACATCTGGCCGCCTGAGGGGGCGCGCGGGGCACATGGAATTCAATTCGCAATGCCTAAAAAAATTCCTCTCGAGATTTTGATTCCAAATTCGAGGGTGAAAATTACTTCTTGCGCTCGTGGAGGAAGGCGCGGGGGGTGCAAGAAAGCGCAAGGGGTGAGAGGGTGCGAGGGGTTGCAATTTTAAGTTCTTGGAATGGCTTGAAAAATGGATCCTGTGGGTTTTAGCGGATGCTGATTTGAAATTTGAGCGTGAAAAAGAGCCCCAGTGCTCGTAGAGGGAGGCGGAGGTGGAGGGGCTTTGGGGTGCATGGTGGGTAAAAAAATAAATTTCGGGGCTTTATTATTATTTTTCATCAAACCCCTCCACCCTATCGCAATCTCCTCCGCGCACCCTTCCACGAGTACAGGGGATAATTTTTACCCTCAAATTTGAAATCAGCGCCCGCAAAACCCCCCAGAGGCATTAGTCTAGCCATTCCGAGAACCTTAAATTTTATTATTAATATTTTTCTTATAGGACAGACCATAAAGGTTTTAACTAAAGTACAAAGTGTGAGGGTTTGGAAGTAAAATAAGAGGCAGTTTATTAAGTCAGGACCTAGGATTTAAAGGTTTAAAGAAAATAAAATCCTTCACAGAAGGAAGGTCCTACACCTTACAAACTTCAAGGATATCGAAGATCTTAAGATAAACTGTAAAAGGGTGCGTATGATTTTTATTTTGTGTTGCTCTGTGGAAAACTGCAAAAAAAGGAAATTACTCCACATTAATCACTGATTTAAGAATATTTAAAATAGAGATTGGTATATGCATTAATAAAGCTACAGTGTAATGAAACATGTTTGTATAATTTTTTATATAAATTGTTTGGTAAAATAAATGAAAGTCAACACTAAATGTTTTATTTTTTTTAGCATATGGCAGAAAATATACGGGGTAGTTTTTTCTAGCAAATTTTGTGAAAATCAGCTTGTGGATGAGCAAAACAAAAAACACTTAAAAAAATATTTAGTATTCAGGAAGGAAAACAAATAATAGGAAAGTGAAATAACAGGAAAATAAAAAGCAAAATTGGCATCAAATTGTTAAGCAAGAAGTTTATCTTTTCGTGTATATGTGGAAACAATTTCGTCTTTAAAAGTTTGAGTGAGAAAGAAATGTAACTAAATTTTCTTTAATGTTTTTGAGAAATACCTCTTACGATCACAAAAAACATATGGTCTTTAAATTCTACTTATTTTTGACTTTTATACTATGTGGATAATATTCGGTGTTAATATTTTTAAAGTTTTTTTGTAAACTTAAATTTTTGAATGTCTGGCTTTATCACAGGGTTAAGAGAACCAAGGTTTTTGTTTTCAAGTTTGGTATTTTTGTATATGAAGAAGTTACTCTACAAATAATTACTAACTCATATTGCAAAAGATTTTTAGAAACCTTTGATTAACGTAGTTTTAAATCCGAAAAGTGCACGGGAACTTTTTTTTAATTTTCTTTATATTTTGTGTTTTAGTTACGTCTTACGGGAAATTTATTAATAGGGGTTATTCTCACCATTGCAACTTTTTCTTTTGTAAAAGTGCAAGTTTCTGAATAATAAAATAAATGTATTCTGTAATACTAGTTTTTACCAACAAACTTATAAAAAATTAAATATAATATTTAAATTTATATAATCCTTAAATAATGACATAGTTTATTTTAATTGTTTTGTTTGCAAAAACCTTATTTTAATTTTAACTAAATCAATTAATTATTACTAAAAATAATTTCCCGCAAATTTCCTATGGAAAATGCATTTTGGTCATTTTTAAAAACTTTGCATACTAATAATTTTCAACACGCTGATCAAAATTCTTTACGGGAACAAAACCCAAAATTACCCTAAAAAGTCAAAGGGATTTTTTCTATGGAAAATGGGTTTTGGCTAATTGCTTTAAAACTTTGTATGGTGATAGTTCTCCACACGTCTTTACGGACACAAAGCCCAAAAATTCCCCTTACCCCTCCAAAATCACCTTGAAAGGTCACTGGGAATTGTTTTTAAGGAAAATGGGTTTCGGTTAATTGTTTTTTAACTTTGCGTAGTAAAAGTTCTTAATATGCTGCATGAAAAACCTGAAAATAATAATATAGAAAAATTAACTTTGCACAACGAATATGCATATATTGCATACTAAATACTATTTACTAAATACTATTTAACTATATTACTTATTAACCTAATTGCGTTTATGATGCTTTTCTTATATAACAAAGCATGTTATACAGGGAAATTCATGAGGAAATGTCAATACTTCAGGTACGTACTCAGAGTCCAAAAATAAGCATAAAAGTCTATACATATATGGGTCCTCAAGGCCTTCGTTTTCGATATACAGGGTATTAAAATTTTTATTTATATTAAAAAAAAAAAAATATAAGTTTTGCTGAACATAATTTAAAAACAATAATTTTATTAAAAATTAAAATACATATCGTTTAAATATACATTTTTTTTAATTTTGCTATAATAAAATCAGATGCGTGTCATGCGTGGTATTTTTTTTTAAATCCAAATATCTCGAAAACGGTTGCTTATATTGACTTTTAACAGGTATAACTTTTTGACGTAAAAATGACAAATCAGTTATTTAATTTACTTAAAAATGTAATATAGTGCCGTACCAAAAAGTTGTGATCGTTCAAAATAGTAAAAAGGCGTGTAGGTGGCTCCCCCTACAAGTAAGAGCCGTACTTAAATTAGATTCGAATCCGTCATACTAAAAAACCCCCGAATACCAAATTTTACTCTAATATATTTATTATCATAGATTTTATTCAAAAAATAGAAAAAATAACTAAGAACTTTAACACCCTATATTTCGGAAACGAAGGCCTTGCGGACCCATATTTGTATAAACTTTTAGGTTTATTTTTGGACCCTAAATACGTATCTGAAGTATTTTCTCATGTATCACCCTGTATATATTTCTTTAAATGTCACCTTAATTGTTTTATACCAGCTTTATTACCTGCATAAGGTAACTGACATTAATTAGTTATAAAGGTATTTATCCTTTTTAGAAAAATTATAGAGTATCTGAGAGAAACACTTTTTTTATTGTATCGTAAACCTTTTACACGACCTAATTATTTCTTGTTATTTGTCAGATAGAACTCTTTTAACAAAATCCAAAAACCTTTTAAGAATTTCCCAATGTCCTCTTTTAAGTAAACAACTTTGTTTAACCTTTAATCGGGGATTCCGGCCTACTGGAGAGTGAACAGTTACCGGAGCTCTTTATTGACCTACCTTAAGTGCTTTTAAATTTAAGAACCAAGATATACTGAGGGTATTTTTAATGAAGAAGGGTCACTTAAAGAGCTTTTTTGTTTGGAATAAGCATTGTTAGTTAATGAAAACAATGGTTATCCTATTTTTATTTCATTAGGTACTCTCGACATTATGTTTTGTATATTTCAATTAGATTGTATAGTAGCTATTTATATTATTAAACCCTATACAGGGTTTTCCATAATAAACAACCTATTTTGATATTAAAATAAATTTTATATGAGATAAGTTAGTACGTTTTTTTATATTATTACCTTCTATAACAAACATATTATTAATCGAGTAGGCACCTGTCACAAAACTAGGAAAAATTGATTTTTGTAAAAAGTCATTTTTAATAAAGCATCATTAGGTTTAAATAAATATTTTAATGTTTAGTTTTAATACTTATATATTATTCAGTTCAACAACGAGTTTTTTGCGTAATAACATAAAAAGTAACCTAATAGAAGAAGATGAAGCGACAGTACATACCGCCAAAACCTCTAAAATGGTTTCTGAGAATAATTTTTAATGGCCAACTTATTTCACTATTTGGGGATTTAAATTGGCTTTTAAGGTCCCCGGACTTAACTGCACCAGACTTTTTTTTGTGGGGCTATTTAAAGGCAAAGGTTTTTGTAACTCGTCCGGAAAACATCCAAGATCTTAAAGTCCAAATTCCTGAAGAGGTCCGGTAAATAGATCTGGTTTTTCTTCATCGTGTCATGAATCATTTGTCAAATCTTAAAAAGTGCATTGAAGTTAATGGCATTTACTAAAAGACGTAATTTTTAAAATTTTGGATAAGTCCTATGTTATAGTAAATCCCAAAGAGTGAATTGTAACTAAGTGTAATAAAAGGTTAGTTTTATTAAGTTAAAACAATTTTACTGAGCAATTAAAATGGGTAGTCTATTATGGGGAACCCTGTAGGTACATGAAGAATGCCTTTAGTGGGAGAGTTTTTTTTATGGCTGAGCAAGCCAGCAAACCAGGCTATAATAAATATAATAAAGACTAATAAATCCATGTTTGTGTACGTATACCATAATAGATATTTACGTAATAAGTCCTGAATATGAACTTTTAGAGTATGAGTGAGATATTTGATGCGTTAGGCCTGGCACTAAGTCAGGCGAAACACATCAATAATAATGCAATTAAAAAGTATTAAAAAAATGTGGGTCTGGCCATATTACAAAACCCGATTGCCTTATATTTATCAATAATTACTATTTATGTAATAATTAGATATAATAATTTTAGTGTTACGTTGGTTATAAAAAAAATTAAAAAAATATATATTTTCATCTTCCGGGTATCATGTGAAAAAGTGTAAAATAAAGACTATTTTATTTTACTATTATATGAAGGGCCACTTTACGGCTATTAAACTGTATATTAAACAACTGTTTATAATGTAATTATACATAATAGTTATTACAAGTGCATTTATAAACATGATATCAACGAGTATGAAAAATTGGAATTACAAAACCATAGGCCAAATAGTTCTAATCATACGAGTGTTGTAGTCATGTTTAAACGTAGGAGTGGTGTACAAGAATTCCTCCTCCTCCTTCTCTTCTCTTTTCATATGTAAACAAAAATATTGAGAAAAAGTGACAGTTTACAGTTTTATTTATAGGGTAAGACAAATTCTGTTAATTTCTTAGACAATTATGATCTCAGAAACTTAGGTTTAATCAGATTGAAAATTTCTAAAATACCCCTAAATGTATGATATTACCGGCTCTATTTCAGCGCGTTCCAAGTAAAAGTGTGCAGTTTTAGGAATTGTTTTCTTTGTTTGTGTTCTTAATTAAATTTTAAATTTTAACTTCCTCGGAAAGTGCCTCATAATTTTAATGATTGAGTTAGTGAGGCAGTCAGTAGTAGAATGGGCTATTTTTTAAATCGAACATTTTAAAAACCACTTGAGATAACTTTTTAATTTTTTTTACAGGTAATTAAAATGATTATGTAAATACAATTTGTCCCAAATTGGGCCTACATGTAATGGTAACTCGGAAACCATTAGAGCTACAGTGTTGGTTAAATTAGGAAAGTTTTAGACAATTTAATTGCAAAATTAAATCTGCTTTCAGATTTTATTTTTTTATGGTCTTTTGCATTTTGCAATTTAACTTTTTAACTTTTGCCTGTAGCTCGCAAACTACCAATTTTACGGTTTTAAGATTACTACATTATTGGAACACTTTTTTAAGAAGAATTTAATTTAAGTAAAAATATTTTTCTAACTTTATTTGTTTTTGAGATATTTACCCAAACTTTGGACTTTCATACAGACGCCATATTGGATTTTTACATTTTTGAAAAGAGCTCTTTAAGAGCTTTTCAATGATGTATCACAAGTGTAGGTTTTCAGATTGCTTAAGCTCTAAAAACGATAATTTTTGTTTATTTGATAGTAGGCTTAGACTAGACTGCGTAATGGCCGCCCCGTTTCATAAAAAACAAATGATACGCATCTTATAATTTAAATAATGTAAATGTCAAAATTAGCGTGCATCTCATTTCTCATTTAGAAACGCCTTCAACAAAAATTCAAGTTTTAATTATTTTAAGTATTTACAATAATGGCTTTTAATTATTCCAATGATGAAAAGGTGAATATGCTAAAAATTTATTTTAAATCTAACAGAAATACAGAAGCTGCAGCACTTGCATACGAAGAACAATTTCCGGAGCGGCAACAACCTAACCAAAGACATTTTAAATTTTAGCAAGGTGTTGGAAAAATGCGAGAAATGTGTGGAAAATGGAGGAAGACATGTACTGTGATTTTATTTTCTTGTTTACTGATACATTTTTGTTTTACAGTTGTGTTTAATTATTATCAGTTTAAGGTAATATTAGGAGGTATTAATTTTTGCAAAAAGCATCACTTTTTTGTATAAGTTTTAAATTTCGTTCTCACAAAAGATCCATAGGGTAACAAGTTCCTCACTAAGAATCTTAAATGTCTATGGTTAGGTTGATGCCGCTCCGGATGCGTATCATTTTCCAAGTCGAAAAAGTTTAAAAGTCATTTTAAAAGAAACATTGCTACGATAACAATTTGACCATAGAAACTTGATTCAAACCCTGGGTTCCCCAAAAAACCTGTGCAGCTCGAAAAATTTTTTTTACAGTTGAATAATATTTCCATCTTTTATGTCTGTTTTAAATGTATTGTTAGGTCCGTTTTAAACATATCTTGTTAACTAACACCTTAAAAAGATAAAAATGAAGCATGTCAATAGGTTCACAAGAAATAGGGCTTCTGCGGAAAAAGACAACTTTCACACAATGAAATTAAGTGACATATCTTAATAAATAATATATAAGGGTGTTTCAAATTAGACTCTCACCATTGGGATCTCATAAACGGTAGGAGATACGAGGTAGTTTAAACTGGGGCAAAGTTGCGTATAGGAAAGCCCAATAATACACCGTTGAAAGATTTAAGATATCTTTTGTACTTTTGGAAATATGACAAAAAAACTGAAATTTGCGCTTTTTGTTTTTATTTATTTACGAGTTTATTTCAAAAGGTTAAACAAATCTGAAAATACATTCCTATCTGAAAATACATTCCTAATACAAATTGTTAACGACTTTGCACAAATACAGTCGATTATATTTGATTTTTTTAATTAGTAAAAATTTAAAAAAAAATATTAACCCTGTAACAGGTTCTTGAGGGGCCCCTTTGTAGTAAAAATACTTTATTTTATACTTTATCTTATTATACTACATATTCTACATTACGTTATCAGTTTGAGTCCGGGAAATGATCTATTACATTACTAGGCCGGAGAAGTAACTTTACCGGACTGAAACTGAAATTTGGTATTCTTACTAACACTGAGTTAATTCAAAACAAGTTTTTTATGCAAATTACAATAAATTAACTTATAAACGTTTAATGTAATACTGCAGTTTGAATTATTTAAAACATTTACAGGAGCAGGTACATCTTCCGATTTAAGCAACCAATTTAAAGATAACTAGATCAACAACTTATAATATTGTTGCTACGTCTACCTTAATTACATAATTTTGACAATATTGACACCTTCATATTATCCGAATATTTATACTTCAATTTACTTAAAAAAAAATATAAAAGAGTATAAAATAAAACGTTGTACGATACACGTCCGTAAAATGTCATTAAAGTACTCGTCCAGAAATTCCTGACTCGGCTCCTTCGACGCCTTGTCCGTAAACATCTAAACTTGTACTTTAATAGACCATTTCCCGGCCTTGTAACGTAAACTACTAATTAAATAGAACAGGCATTATCGAATTTGTGAGACTGGTTGCACAACAAGACTAAAGCGCGTGTTTGGTACTTAGTGTTTGATTTTTTTTATAGCAAAACGAGATATTTTTTTCCACACAAAGTATCCAAAGTATGTTTGGGTGCAATTGGAATCATTTTAGTATCATTTGAAAAATAAAATGTGATACTCGCTTATGTGCCTAGACGAAAAGCGTTTAAATATTTTAGTCATGTAAGAAAGTTGATGATAGAACTCTGTCATGGTCCTTTATATCAAGGGTTACTGATTTAAGCAAACCAGTAATAAGGACAAGTTAAGCATATTTTTACTCCCAGCCAGTTTAATTAAAATTATTTTCTTTATAATAATTAACTAAGATTAAGTAAAAAGAATTAAAAAGCTTTAGCTACAAAAGCTGCAGAGCGTAAAAAACTTTGTGCTTTATATAGCAAGAATATAAATAGGACTGTTTTTAAAAGTAGATAATCCTCCATGGGATTAGTATTTTAACTAAGTGATGTTTTATTCTGATAATCCTCTTACCGTTTACGACCAGTTAATTTTTTTTTACTTTTTGGTAAAAGCCACACTAGATTTATTTATAGTATCAAAAATGAATACTAAGATTTATAGAAAACTAAATAAAATAAATTTTGTATTTGGAGTGTTTAAAAACTATAACTGCTAGTCAATTGATTTAAATCAATTGTTTTTTTTTCTGAGAAATTTAAAAACAATAAAAATAAAAATAATTACTCTTGTATATATCTTATAATTTTAGAAATAGCATGTGGTGCAAAAACTTTTATTTTTTTACAATATATGAATTTTTTTCAGAGGACACCACACCTCCCTTATAAAAAGTTACTCTTGGCTAAATTTGCTAATATTTACCAGAAGGGTACCTTTCAGCAAGCCGATCAAAAGTTTTTATAGGCAGAGCCACGCAAACACCACCCCAGACCCCCTTCGGTCCGTCCAAGCTACTAAATTGCAACCTGTCACATATACATTTAACTTTTTTAAAGCATTTTCCTGAGCCTCAATGTACACTTTAAAGGATGTCGATTTAGCAATTGTTTTTATTAAACTCTTGTAAAGTTTTCTTTTTTCTTTAAAATCTTACTATTTCGTCATCACTTTACCTCTCAGAACCCCCAAGCTTCCTACATTCCACTCAACATTTTTACACCACATGCTTTCCAGACCCCAGTCACTCTCTTACTCCCCTAGAAGCCCCCAATAAACACTTTCATGGGTACAGATTGTGTAACCGATTCTTTTTACTTCTTTAATTATTTCTCTTTTGCTTACAAATGTAACCTTGGAAGTATGGGTTACGCATTGATACCCAGGAAAGTATCCGTTGGGTACTTTGAGTAAGCTTGAGGGGTCTATCGAGTAAATCCATTTCTTTCGCTTACAAACGTTACCTTGGAAATATAGGTGCGTGGCGTTTGGGAGGGATGTGTTGGCATAAGGGGATAATAATATGTTAAAGAAGTTGAGAAAAGGTTTGGGCAGTGAAAGCAAAAGCTTAGAACATCAATAAAAACAGTTACGCATTGATGCCCAGGCAAGTATCTGGGGGCGCTTTGAGTAAGCTTGGGGGGTCTATCGAGTAAAGTGATTAATACTCCTTTAACACCATTTCTTTCACTTACAAACGTTACCTTTGAAGTATAGGTTCGTGGGATTTGAGAGGGATGTGGTGTCATAAGGGGATGATAAAATGTAGAAAGTGGTTGGGAAAAGGTTTGGGTAGTGAAAGCAAAAGCTTTGAAGATTAATAGAAACAACTAGGCATTAATACCCAGAAAAGCATATTTTTGGTTGCTTTGAGTAAGCTTGGGGGAGTAAAGTGATTATAAGACTTCTGCAATTTTATTTCTTTCTCCTAAAAACGTTACCCTCAAAGTATGGGTGCGTGAGATTTAAAAGGGATGTGGTGTCATAAGGGGAGGAGAGAATGTACAAAGGGGTTGGGAAATAGTTTGGGCAGTGGAAGCAAAAGCTTTGAAAAACATTAAAAATACTTACGCATTGATACTCAAAAGAGTATTCGTTGGGTACTTTGAGTAAGCTTGGGGGTCTGTCAGGTCAAGTGATGACAGGTAGTAAGTAAAAAGGGGTAGAGGACGGAAAAGTAAGATTTAGAAGCAGAAGCAAAGCTTCAAAAACGTTTAATATAAACAAATACTATATTGATACCCTTGAAAGTGTATGTTGAGGCTTTAAGAGGTTGGAGGTCGGAAAGCTGGTGTGGTGGAATAAGGTAAGAAGAGCGTCTAGAAAGGGGTTGACAACAGAGGTTGACAGTAAAAGAAAACGCTTTAAAGAAGTTCAATTTTTGTGTCACAGGTTGCACTTTGGCGGCTTGGGCTAGCCGTAAGGGGTCTGGGGTAGGGTTGTTGTTTTTGTTTACCAAAATTTAAAATTTCTAGACACCAAAATTTTTTATGTAAATATACTACGCTGAGTAATGCAAAATTAATCTAATATTTGATATAATTTTAAGTAATTTCTACTAATAATACTTTAAATAAAGACACGTTTTAGTGTTAAATATTATTGAATTGTGACAAGAAAAGTACTTATGTTTGTTTTTAGACGTAACGTTTGTAGTTATTCCCCAGTTAAAGTTATGTCATATATTATACCTCCGATTGTCCTTAATAAACTTATAAATGTTTTAAAAACTGCTCATTAAATACTTTTTATGTTTTAAAGGTTTGATATTTAGTAACTTTACATATTTAGGCTTCAGTTCTGTTTTGCTTCTAATATAAAGACTTTGTAGATATATATTTTAAAAGTTTCTGTTGGCTACTTGCCGAAAATCTTTAAACAGTAAGGTTGCTTCGGTCCTGGCTTCGTGGTATCGAGACTCAGTATTCTTCACTCTTTTGACCCCAATAAACTCGCAGATCGTTTGAATTAGAAAAAAAAACATAAAAAACCCAAAAATCTAATTACTTATGTACGTTTCGATGAAAAGTCTACCACCGCTTTTGAGATAGACTTAACTAAAAGTTTAAGAGTTATTAAATTAAAATAAATAAAATTTTAATATAAAATAAAAGAAGTTCTGAAAACTTTTTAAAATATGGATTCGTTACGACAATATAGAAAATATCTAAAAAATACTTTAATTTGCGAACGTAAGGTAATACTAAAGCATATATTTAATAAAAATCATAACCTAATCATTTTACACCTACGATCAGCGCTGACATCGGTCAAACGTACCTATACCAATGAAAAGGTATAATCAACTACAGTGCAGAGCCCGTAGCTGTCTATTATCTCTGCACTGTAGTTAATCATACATTATCATTGATGTAGCTATGTTCGACCGATATCAGCGCTGACCGTCGATCAAGCACTATATCCAGCTTAAAACATAACAAACCAATTCTATTTAGAAAATAATCAAACTAAGTTAGCAAGGTAAAAGAACTTAAACAAATAAAAAATATTATAAATTTAATTTATTATTTTTTATTTACGTAAACTAGATTAGCATTTATTATAATTTAATATTTTTAATTATTTACTTTTAAAATAAATACTTTTTGTTGTGCTGTATACCTATAAACAACCTCATTAAATTACGAATTTCTGCGTATAATAGATAAACAAATTAGTATTCAATGGATATCCTCTTAATACAATATCCGATTGCTATTCTCTAATGAATGTACCTCAATTAAGTGAACTACGTATTTAGTTAGCGGTATATATATTCAAGGATATTATTTTAATGCAGTTTTATAAAACACTTAATAAAGGTTTAGAAGTGCTTAAGTATTAGACACATAAATTATATATTAAACGGCTTTTTTTCAGTAACATTTAAAAAACATTTATAAACCGGTCAAAATAGACATTTAAGCAGACAACAAACAATAGATCTAAAATTTGTTAAATATTAGGAACGCCATTTCAAATAAAATGTGAAAAGTTCTTATAGTTTACAAACGTGGGTTTTTACTATTTTGCAGCCTAAGTTTTATTATAAAAATTGTTTATGTAAATGTTATTATAAAAATAAAAAAGAACCGCAGAAATATATGTACGCGCGTAACTTTAGAACGACTGCACCAAATTAGATAATTATTTTTTTGTTGTGTTTGTTATTGTCAGAAGAAGATTCTTATAAAAAATTAGAAAGTTGTGCAAAAAATACAAAAACTTAAGAAAACATACCTACCATGCAAGTGGGGCAGTATTTTTACTGTAGCGTCGTCTATAAGAAACAGGCAAAAATATAGTTTTCAAGAAAATGTGACCTATCTAACAATATGTAAACAAACTATTTGCTAAATGATCGTTTTTTTTATACAGGGTGTCTGGAAATGACGATAAAAAATTTTAAGGTATGATTCTACATAAAAAGATATGAAAAAAAGTTCATATTAACATAGGTCCGGAAATGCTTCCAGAGGAAGCTACAGGCCTTTAAAGGTGGTGTCATAAAAGTTATTTTTATTTATCTACTAACAATAAAGGAATTAAATTTTACGTATAAGTTTAAGTGATTGAAGGTCACTTTTTGAAAATCTCAGGTGACCCATATTGCAACCACTGTCGTGGGAACAAAGGGTTGGTTAGTTATTTAGGGTCATATTTTTTTCGCCAAGTGTATTTTTGCTATTTTTTTTAATTATGTTTGTTTGAACATTTTTACGTAAAAAAGGTTCCCTTGGTATAAAGTCGTATAGTCGACGGTTTTCGAGATAAACGGACTTAAAAGGACGACTACAGTGCATCTGAGCATTAAAGTCCGTTTATCTCGAAAACCGTCGACTATACGACTTTATATCAAGGGAACCTTTTTTACGTAAAAATGTTTAAAGAAATATAATCTATTTAAAAGATAGCAAAAATACAGTCGGCGAAAAAATATATGACTCTAAATAACTAACCACCCCTTTGTTCCCACGCCACTGGTTGCAATATGGGTTACCTGATATTTTCAAAAAGTGACCTTCAATCACTTCTAACGTATACGTAGAAGTATTGTAAGTAGATCTTAATAAATTAAATAAAAACCATTTTTGTGACACCATCTTGACGGGCCTGTAGCTCCCTCTGGAAGGAACTTTTTTCATATCTCTTTCAGTAGAATCGTACCTTAGAATTTTTTATCGTCATTTCCGGACAGCCTATATATATTTTGGAGATACATTTCTAAACTTTACAGAAAGATGGCAGTACGTATGCAAATAATCTGGCACATTCGTCATATATAAAAATGAATCCCTGTTTCCCTTCACAAAGCGGTGTAGGGGAAAACATTCGTCTAATTGACAGTTATGTCATGAAACTTCAAGTATAATGAAAAAAACAAAAAGCACGCTAGTTCATTATTTAGCAACAACTTAGAATTCATTTCCACTTTTGAACTTTTTTTTAGCCAATCCCTAAGAAAATATTTTTGTTATTTGCAAAACAATTTTTTAAAATCTAAATAAAAATACACCTTATAATAGGGTTCTATTCTCCCTTTGGATAGTTTTATAGGAAATATAATCATTTTAGGGAAAACATTTCTACAGAAGGGCTTTTATCTTTTAACAAAAACAATAATGAACAAAAGTAACTTTTTTTCGGTGACGGGTGCCTACTTCTGTAATAAATTTTATGGGAAAAAATGTTATCTTTGTAAACAGCAGTTTAATAATACTCCTGTTATTTTTAAACCTAAATCTGCCAGCATAAACGCAAAAAGGATATTAAAAAATGTATTCGTATCAAGAGGCCTTAAGTTTAAAAGGAGTGTATTATCTTACTAATATCGTTTTGGAAGTAAAGTTTAAATCGTTTCTTTTACGGCTGGTTTTATAGTCTAGGATTCAGTTTGGATTTTCTGTCACACTTAAAATGGAACAATAAATAATTTTATTGATACTTTTGTTACCAAATATATTAAAGCTTAAGGTTTACCTTAACCTATAGGACTAAGCCGCAGAGGGAAAAGAAGATATTATTTGCTTTTTGTCATTTAAAAAATGTTTATTTTTTTATTTGTGATTTATTTAACAGTTATGCGGTAAACTAGAAACCTTCTGCGAAGAATTATTAAGAAATAATTTTAGTAAAACTTATATTTTAAGGCCATATTCAGTTTATAAGTTCTTAATGTAAAAAAAACTAAACTTTTACAAAAAAGGATCATAGTAACACAAATGAATTTCTAAATTTAGTTTTGATAAAAATAGTTTATAGCTATCCTCTGTTACTAAGAATTTAAAGCGGGAAGGTATTTAGAAAAAAGCTTACTTTCATTTTTTTTTAAAAGGGGTTTAAAATTTAATGTGATGATTTAACCCAAAAATTTACAAATACATACAAGATTAGGTAGACCTGCTGTTTTAGAAAAACAACTTAAATACCACTTTAGTAATTTTTAAAAGTAAAGGTAATACAATTTCTCTTTCCTGTTTAATATTTTGTTTATTTTGTTTAAAAAATGAATATTTTTAATCGCCACTTTTAATAAATCATTTATTTACGTCAGAATTTTCTTAAATAAATAAATTTTTTGTTTGTGATTATTTTCGACACAATTCTCAAAAAAAAAACATATAACAAGGATTGTTTCTCCCTAGGCGTTATTCAACCTTTAATCGTTAAAAATTTCAATTTAAGCTCACTTTGTATTGACTTCTTTTTTAAAATTAATATATTGTTAAAATGTTTTAAGCAGTAAATTTAAGAAAATGATAAATATAACCTAATTAAAAAAGGAAATGTTCCCTTATTTTGGAAGATAAATCCAAATAGGTACACTCGTCGTACTTTATACTTGGGATATCCACCTCTTGTGAAAATGTATACTTTTGAGCACCCTTGTGATACATTCTAGTACCTTTTGTAACAACGTATACTGAAGGGCACTATACAAAGCAAGACAGAGACCACGGCTCAGGTACTTTTGGTACTAACCCAGCTGTCATTTGTCGACCTCCGGACTCCCGACATTTGGTATGGTTGTCTATTTTTGTTTCTTTTTCGGTAACTGTTTTAAAATATTTTATTGTGATCCAAAAGCACCCATGAGCGAAAGTTAAAGTCGTGACCTTTCATGATATAATGACTTCGTTTGTTTTGATGCCCGTATAAAAAGCTGATCTCGACTTTTATTTAATTCCGACTATGCAGGAGTTGTGTGGTATTTTGTTAAAAGTTTATTAATTCTTAATTTAATGTTTTAATACTAGGTTTTATTTTGTCATAGTTTACGCTATATTATTAAAGAATCAAATTAAAAAAAAAACGTATATTATTGTAAGCTGTGGCCCAATAGCAACCAGGATGATAAAATTAAAATTAGGATCTTTAAACTATTATAATATGTAAAACAATTCGCTGGGATCAATGTGAATTGTAACGGATAACACTCAGTAAAGAAAATTTTAAAAAAATTAAATAATTAAACATGGGTTAAAAAATATGAAAATAAATTCTAATATCTACATCATGGGTTGGACAATATGTGGGTCAAGAATGTTTCAAAGCATAAGCAAAAGTTTCATATGTACAGGGTGATCAGTTAAGGGTAGCGAGCGGCCATATATCATAAGAAATTGGTCGTATAGATTTGAGAAAAAAAAATCATAATAAAAGTTGCCAAGAGAAATTGCTGGAAATTATTTTCGAGTTTGTCAAACGTCCGCTAGAGGGCGTAACAACCAACACCAAGTAAAAAATGGAATTTTTATAGAATTTTGTCTAATAAAGTATATGACATATATTTTAATTTATGACCATTTCCCTACATTTTGTTAAAACGTTTGTTCTATCTATCAAAATAAAGCGAGGGAATTCAATTGTTTTTTAAACAAACAAGATTTCTCCTTTCTTTGACCGATTTTAGCAACTTTAGCTCATATGAAAGAGATAATTTGCACTACAAAACCTTATTTGGTTTTAAATTTTTGATTTGCTGTCGCCGTAGATGGCGTTAACTGAAATGGTAGCAAATTTTTAAGTTTAAAAAAAAAATGTAATGGTATATTAATTTTATATTTTAAAAGAGGATAAATGTCTCTATAATTTAATAAAAAAATTTATTTTCTACCTTTTTTGAACCGTTGATATTGATCAAAATATAATTTTATTACATTAAAAAATGGCACGCATGTTTATCAAAATAAAATCAGTTTTAATCTCTTCAAGGCAATAAAATCTTGACTTTTTCTTAGACAAATTTGTTAAAAAATAAAATAGTCTTTATTAGTTTGCAATGATAATTATAAGGTAACAGTATGTAAACTTTTTTCATTAATCAAAACGTTTTCTAACGAAAAAAGTCAAGATTCTTAACATTAAGAATTTAAAATGATTTTTATTTTATAAAAACGTGGCGTGCCATTTTAATGTAAATTTATTTTGGTCAATATCAACGGTTCAAAGAGAAATAAATTCTTTTCATAAAAATTATAGATAAATTTATCCTCTTTTAAAATATATAAAAAATAATATACCATTACATTTGTTTTTTTTAAAAAACTCAAAAATTTGCTACCATTTCAGTTAACGCCATCTAGCGGCGACAACAAAGGTCAAAAATTCAAAACCAAATAAGCGTTTTGTAGTGCAAGTTATGTTTTTTCATATGAGCCTAAGTTTGCTAAAATTGGTCAAAAGAAACAGGAGAAATCTTGTTTTTAAAAAAACAATTGAACCCCCACCGCTTTATTTTATAGATAGAACAACGTTTTATTAAATTTAGGAAATGGTCAGTAAATATGAAAATGATATCATCGATATATTTTATTGAACAAAATTTATAAAAATCCCATTTTTCTACTTTTGTTGGTTGTTACGCCCCCTAGCGGACGTTTGACAAACTCAAAATAATTTCCAGCAATTTCTCTTGGCGACTTTTATTATGATGTTTTTTTTTCTCAAATCTATACGACCAATATCTTATGAGATATGGCCGCTCGCTACCCTTAACTGATCACCCTGTACACAGCTGGAACAAAAAAAAAAGAGTTTGAGTTTAGAGTTCGAGTTTTGCAGTTCAAAGGGTGGTTCTGAAAATCGGTATTGGGCTACCCCATCCTAACCCACCATATTGGTCCTCTTATGTTGGTACGAGCTTTACCCCCGTACCAAAATAGAAAAAATAATTGTGTGCTTTATACTAGGTGCGGCGGGTATTAAAGTACTTCAATAGTTTACCGACTCCCTGTTCCGCAAGTACTGTAGTGCTTATGGTAAAGGTACCAATTAAGTATCATAATGCCCCGTAAAATATTATACCAGAAGTGGTGAAGTGACAGTATATAATTCCTCAAAGGTCTAAATACCCTATATACTTACCACAATATGTACAAAAGTTAAGGCAAGGTCATGTCATTTCACGGCCACCAAGGTGAGGTGCTGTTCGTTACAAAAACTTTTGGGGAAAAATCAAAATATGTTTTTAAAGAAAGAGTATAAATAGGTAACCATACCGATAGTTGAAAAGTTCGGGAGTCCCGGGTAAACAGTTAACAGTTGGTGATTTAAGGGAGAGATAGTCGGTTATATCTATAAGAAGGAAGTATGCCTGTACCAGATTAGGAGGGTGGTAATGTATCTTAAAATGTGTGCTGCAAGTAATGAAATCCTCCTGAATTCACGGGCTTCAAGTTCCTTCAGTTAAAGTGGTTTAAATGGTAAAGGCCCCAATTAAGAGTGACGTAGTATAGTGTTCCGCAGTATATTCTGTCAAAATTTGTGGAGTAATAGTGTGCAATGCTCCAAATGGTGGAAAACACAGTATACATTGTAACATTATTTTCTAAGGGCTTTTTAAAGCTGCTTTATCTATTTATATATTGTTTTCAGTTGCATGGCCGATAATGTTTTGTCTGTAATAAAAAGCCAAAGACTTAAACAAAAGTACTTTTAATAAAATTGTGGTAAAGCTGTATTTAACAGTTAATCATATTCAGCCGGGTTACCACTTCGCGAATATAACTTGCGCAAATGGTTCGCAAGAATTACTCTCGAAGTCCTGTTTCAAGCGAACTATTTCCACAAAGCAAAACTATTTGAAACACAGAGGCGAAAAAAGTTGAGCCATTAGTTTGCGCGACACAAATGCAGTCCTTCTGGTTTATTTTGAAGCTTCAAATTCGTGTGCAGTTACACGAAGCGAAACAAACTACACGAAACGCTTTGATTCACACCCAAAAATCGACTAAAAATCCGATCACCTTAAAATGTATCTGCGCAAAAAGTTTCGGGAACTTCTGGTATTCACAACGGGACTGGTTTCCAAACGTTCGCTAAATTTCAAGTGGAAACCCAGCTTTACACAGTAAAACTTAAAGAAGCTTTAATAATATATTTTCAATTTATTAATTTTTATGGTTTAAGCCTAAATTTAATATATTAATAAATGAAAGGTGTTCCAAGAGGGTCTTTTTATTTAAATGCGACCTGTGAAAATATTACTTGTATAGATTATATTTTTTCTTATATCTTTTAGGCATATTTAACAAGTTATCTCTGTTTTTTTCTTTACAGAATAGAATTTTCTTTATTCTTTTTTCTTTAAGGTAAACCTTGCTGATTGGTTAAATTGGTAAATTTTTAAATTAGGTTGCAGGTTTTGGTAACTATACTGGAAAGAAATGAAATGATGGTTATTGGTGTTTAACTAAACCAAATACCCAACTTTTGTACCCAGTACCTATATGCCAACTAAGTTATCCCTGACTAAGTATACTTTCGTTGACACCTGGTATAAGTTTACTTAGTTCAGAATGATGTGTTTATTTATTGCCCATATTGTAGCCCAAGTAAACTATTTGCAAAAAATTAAAAATTACCATATAAATTTTAAATTACAGGTACGAAAGAATTCTATCTACGTGTATATGTGTACATCTCAATTTTTGTTACCTTTGAATTTTCATAAAAGTTGACAAGCAAATAATTTTGCTTCATATAAACGTTTCAACGTAAAAAAGGATGATTTATGGCACCCTTATCAAATTCTTTAGAAAAACAAAATTTATTACTTTCTTAGCTTAACGCGTAAAAATGTTATTTGGATTTTGGATTAGTTAAGTTGTAAATTAAATTAAAGCCTTAAGATAGAAAGGCTCCAAAGTCCCTTAAGATAAACTTTAAGAAAGACAAGGCAAGGGGGTAAAAGGAAAGACTTAGGAGACCCTTCTGTGTTTACAGACAAGGATAACGATAATTTAAAGGACGTATGGCTTAACGAACAGTTGGAGATAAATTTGTAACAGTTTACTTTGAGATATTACAAGGTGCTGGTGAACGCAAATCCCAACCAAATTTTAGAGTTTATAAAACTTACTTTTATATATATATATATATATATATATATATATATATATATATTATATATATATATATATATATATATATATATATATATATTATATATATATATATATATATATATAATATATATATATATATATATATATATATATATATCAAAAATATATATATATATGAAAAATTTTTTATTAAAATTATATTAATAATATTATAATAATTTTTATAAAAATATATATATATATATATTTATATATGTATTTATATATATATATATATATATATATATATAAAAAAATTATATATTTTTATATATATTAAATAAATATAATATATATAAATTAATATATATATAATTTATATATAAAAATATAAAATTTAATATAATATATATATATATATATAATTATATAAAAAATATAAACATTGGAAATTCGCTCCCTTAAAAAATTGAGTCTTTTGAACGTTTTTGCGTGTTTTGCATATTTACTTTTTAAAGGAATTTTTACATACAAATAATAAAACTTACTTCTTCAAATTTATTTTGATATTTAATTTTAAATGAAATTTGTGTAAAAAACAACAAATAATTATTGTTTGGTTATTATTTGTTATTAAAAAATAGTTGCACTTACCAAAAGAAGGGGCTAAATATCAATTTTAAGAAAATAAATTATTATGTTTTAAAACAGCCCTTTTTTATTTTGCTAAAAGAATAAAATTTCTCGGTTGCACACATTCCGTTTTCAAAAATCGTTGGTACATTTGCACTTCGTTTGTGGTAAATTTAAAACATATCGGCATATTTTCCCGATATAAAAACAAACAAAACTATCGCAGCCGGACCGGTGAGGAATATCTAGAACTGACTTTACTTCAGGCACCAGGATTTTAGGCAGCTCTGTTGCCAACTGTTTTTTAACTTTTTAACCAAGAGAAAAATTATTTATATTTTTTTTTATTTGTAGATTAAAACATTTAAAACTTAGTTAATTTTTTACCAAATAAATCTACTAATAAGTGTTTAAGACGAAAGTTTCCAATTCTAAGTTTGACATCGTTTTAGACGAAAATCTTTCAAGTTTAGACAAATATGTTATGTAAACTTTTGGACTTATAAATATAAAAATGTGTTTTGGCTTCAACTTAATAAAGCGTGTTCTTAAGCGCATTAGCCAAGTATAGCGGGTGGTTCAAAAGTATGAAAACGGCGAATTTATTCCACGCACAGGTAGAAAATCAGAATTCTGATTCTGGGACCTCTAGTAATTTTTCCCAGGGAATCAAATGGATCCATCAGATTTTGGGCCGATGGGGCCTTATAAGAGATATGAGGCTGAACCTTAAAATTTTAAATGCAAACATATATTTTTTAATGCGAATTTGGATTTAGCGAAAAATTTTATACTCAAATTAGCTAAAACCCGAGGGGATAAATTTTCCTGGAAGGGGGGGAGAATTTTGGCCAAAGTCCGCCCTTAACGATGGGTCGCGAGAATTCGGGTCAAAGTTACTTCTCGGGGGTTTTTGAGGGCGTCGATTTCGAATCTGACCTCAAAACACGTATACGTTGCGGGTGGCTCCGCGGGGGTAAATTTTGGCTAAAATCACTCCCTAACGATAGGTCGCGAGAATTCGGGTCAAATGTACTTTTTGGGGGTTTTTGGGGACGCTGATTCGAAATCCGCCGTTAGAACAACCTTACGACCGACGAAGGTGACTGTGCGGGGGTGAATTTTTGCCAAAATAAACATGATTATTTTAAGGATATTTTTTTGCTTTAAACCACCACAAAATATTTTATTTTTCTTAAAGACTCTGTTCTAAAATACTTTTATAATATTCAATTTTGCATGAAATTAAACAAAAAACTCTACTTAAATACAACAAAAATGTTGGACTGTCCGTTTTAAAAATATGAAGATATTTCGAGTACTTTATCTAAGATAATAAATAAAAAGAAATATTATGGTTTTGTTATCCACATATTAAAATATTAT
This sequence comes from Listronotus oregonensis, assembly GCA_019359885.1. Classification (NCBI taxonomy): domain Eukaryota; kingdom Metazoa; phylum Arthropoda; class Insecta; order Coleoptera; family Curculionidae; genus Listronotus; species Listronotus oregonensis. Next base: position 68,767 of record JAHBCN010002744.1, read on the forward strand.
TTGTTTATTAACAAATTAGCTATTTTACCTTTTATCGGGTGAAGCATTGCAGTCTTGGAAAATATTTTCTGGGATTTTTTTAAAGTTTTATATTCAAGGTTGTGTAGATTTATAAAATTAAATTTTATCAGCGTTTGTTTCTCTCAAGAGAAAGCAACATTTTGCTAAAAAATAAGTATTTTTCTTGGGTACTTTAAATGGGTTATGGAATATAATTATGGTTTGCATACGACTATAAGTACAATAAACCTATTATAGACATGTTTTAAATTGTAATGATGGTTTTTATGAACTGAATACTATTACCTGCTTTGTAACACTCTAAATTATTAAATTTTTGACATTTACATATTGCTTCATTTAAAACTGTTTATGTTTTAAATTATCTAACTGTTTATGTTTTAAACTATCTTGTTTCAAATAATGGGTATTAACCTATTTTAAAATTAATAATACTTTAAACAATATATATTTATATTTTTGAGTTTTGTAAAATTAATTATTTTTGTTTACACCCTTAATCAACAGGTTTTAAAATAAGGTAAAGAGATGTAACATTAGGTATGCTAAAATTTTTAATACAATTTGCTAAATACTGGTTGCTTACGGAAACAAGAAAACATTTTTTTAGGTAATACCTACTTCTATTATAAATTAAGGGCTAACTTAAAAATGAGCGTACATAAATGTTGATAAGAAATTTCCTGCAAAGTTTGCTATTGTTAGCTCAGCCATTTAATAATTATTAGAATTATTCAAATACGGCTGGCGATCTCAAGTGGTAATAGGCTTTAAAATTAAAATGTGCCACATCTTTTCTAAAACTCTAAAAATCTGTAAATAATTTTGACGTAAAAGTCTCTAAAAATAATAATTTTAATATAAAATTTATCACTGCTATTTTCTTTAAGCAAAAAAACCTTTAAATATAAGCTAGACATATTACATAGTCAGTGTTTATATTGGTGTAAAACGTCAACTTAATATGCGTTTTTATTTAGGCAAAAAGTTCCAAAAACTTACATTAGCAATTTTTGTTCCCATTTTTTATTATTATTTTTTCTTTTCTGTTAAAAGGCATGGTTGTACACGTAGTTCTTATTTTAAATTAAATTTAATTATTCCTCACTTCGCTAGTTAGTTAACTGTTTAATGCAAATTAGCACTTTGTTACCGAAACCTTTTCTCTGGGTCGTTATAATTAAGACATTGCTTTCTTGAATTCTTAATTGTTTTGTACATAGAGTTGTTTTTGTTAAATTATAGGCAAATTAAAATAACATGCAATAACCTAAGCTTAAACTACTCAAAAAACAATTTGAATATATATATATATATATATATATATATATATATATATATATATATATATATATATATATATATATATATATATATATATATATATATATATATATATAAAATATGTTTATATATATATATATATATATATATATATATATATATATATTTATATATATATATATATATATATATATATATATATATATATATATATATATATATATATATATTTTATGCATATAGCATGCAGGGTTTTAAATTTAAAAAAACCCTTTGTAAATGGCACTTTTTCCATACCATCATATTGTTTATTATCTATTATTATCTTAAAGTAAAATCAGTTTTTAAACCTTCATAGTAATATATCTGCAAACTATTAATGGTGAGCAGTGTATAAATAATTACCTAGTTACCACGACAGATGGCTCTGTCAGTTCTGCATGATGCGGCTTATGATGTCCGAATCTTTAAAATGGAAAATCTAAAGTTTTTTAAAATCATTATATCAAATTTCCTAATTCTTGTAAAACTGACAGCGCTCATTGGTCGGTAAATTTCTTAAAATCATACTTGTTTTTTGTAAGTTTTTTTACCTATAAATTCTTTTTACTTTTTGTTATATTCCTTTCATTTCGCAAGAGTCTTGTTAGTAACATGGTGTTAACGATCCACGTGCTAAAAACTTAGTTAAAATTAAATGTAGTTTAAAGAGGAATGTGAATGAAGTTTTGTTCTTCATTAGTATTAAACCTGTTTCATGTTTTCAACTCACATATGGTAAGAACTTTGTAAAAGAGAGAATTTTTTTTGTTGGTTTCACTAACAAGAATCATTTTCTTTTATTTTTAGATTGTCCTGATGATGGGAAAAAGTTTTTCCGAAAGCTCGACTTTTTCAATAAAGAGTTAATCATTTAAAGTGGCCTTTTTACTTGACTGCATTTCCACTACTCTGGTTTCAGATTTTTTTTCTTTAACTAGTCAGTCACGACTACCCTATATATATATATATATATATATATATATATATATATATATATATATATATATATATATATATATATATATATATATATATATATATATATATATATATATATATATATATATATATATATATATATATATATATATATATATATATATATATATATATATATATATATATATATATATATATATAAATTGGTCCACTAGCCTTAATCGGTAAATAATTACTAAACCGTTGAACTTATGAGAAAATTTTCTTAACAAAACTTTTAAAATTATATCTCTGCTACAATCTAAAATTCTTTTCTAGTATACAGGGTGTCTCAAAAATTATATTTTTGTTAAATGGAATACCCTATGTTTTAATGTGGCAAATGAAGCCTCTGTAGGTTCTGTATTCAACTTTCAATTTGTATCTTGTATTGTCGAATGCAGCGTTGCCAAGCTATGAATTTTTTTTTAAAGATAAGCCAAAAACATACTTTTTTTAAACTGTTTCGACTCCGCTACTGTTTGTTAATTTCGCTGACAAATTTATATGTAATCTAATATTGACATACTTTATCCTAAACTATCTTCATTTTTTGATTTAATTATACAGGGTGTCAAAAAAATTTATTCAAACATTTCTATTTTCAATTCTATTTTAATTAAATTTCTTAAATACAACACCCTGTATATTATTTTGCCGTTGAAAAGCATAAAGTGTGCTCTTTCAGAAAACATTATGTTTGCCCTATCTATCGCACTATCGTTTTGAGATATTAAGGCTTTTCCGTAAATTTACACCCAAAATGGGAAATATCGTAGGCGCATGGCTCAAGAAATCGAAACAATTGATACTCGGTGGCATAATAATATTACTACTTTTTGTAATAATAAATTTATATCATTTTATTTACATTTAATAAAATTATTCAGAACACAAGACTAATAAAGGTAACATAAATAAATTTACATAAACCCAATTAATTCATTAAATACTTAAACACTCTACCATTTTGCTGTAAACACATATTGAACCTGTCGGTTAAAGATCTATTTAATTTTGTAACATTAAGGAAGTCATTGAATTAAATGCTTCTCTTATTCTTTCTCGCATATTTGCTGCTGTAGTTGGGGGTGTCTTGTAGACCAGTTCTTTAACGTACCCCCCGTACCATAGAAAAAAATCAAGTTTTGTCAGATCTGGTGACCTTGGAGGCCAAGGAACAGAGCCTCTTTTTCCGATCCAACGGCCTGGAAATTTTTCATCCAGAGTATTTCGGACTCCAGCACTGAAATGAGCAGGTGCCCCATCTAACTGGAACCATATCCTTCTTAATAGTTGTAGTGGTATATTTTCTAGCAGATTATCAAGATCTTCATTTAAAAATTTTAAAAAATAGTCCTATTAAGGTGTCCAGCAAAAGTGGGGCCTATTATATGGTTTCCAATAATGCCTCCCCAAACATTTACACTTCACCTATGTTGCTGGTTAACAGTCCTCATAAAATGTGGATTAACATCGGCGTAAAAGTGTAAATTATGCCTGTCCACATGACCATTATTGTGGAATGTCGCCTCATCGGTAAATAATACAATGTTAAAAAATCGTACATATTCTCTAATTCGAGCAAGATCCCAATTAAAGAAATTTTTCCTATTTTCAAAGTCTTGTCTTTCAAGTGCTTGATTCTATTGACACGATATGGATGAAACTTATTCTTACTCAACATTCTCTTCACAGAAGTTTGACCTAAGTTCAGCAAATCACTATGTCGCTGTACTTCTATATGGGTCTTTAACAACAAATGCGACCACGTTAAATTCATTTTCTTCGTTTAACTTTTATTTTCCATCTTTTTTAAATATTCCAGTTGTCAAATTACCATAATTTTAATATTTTTACGGGATGCCCTTAAAATTCACTTCCGGGGAGCCAGGCAAAAAAACGATATTTCCCATTTTAAGTGTAAATTTACGGAAAACCCTTTTATATCTCAAAACAATATCGATAGGTAAGGAAACATAATTTTTCTGAAAGAGCACACTTAAAGCTTTTAACAAAATAATATACAGGGTGTTGTATTTAAGAAATTTAATTAAAATAGAATTGAAAATAGAATGTTTGAATAAATATTTTGGACACCCTGAATGAAATTGAATCAAAAAATGAAGATAGTTAAGGATAAGAGTATGTCAAACATTAGATACATTAAATTTGTCAAGAAATTACCAAACAGTGGCGGAGATATAAATTTAAAAAAGTATGTTTTGGCTTATTAAAAAAAAATTCATATGCTTGCAACGCTGCATTCTAGAGCCCACATACAAATTTAAATTAATACAGAACTCACAGAGGCTTCATCTGCCACATAAAACAAATGGTATTCCATTTAACAAAAATATAATTTTGATATTACTCTTTTTTGAGACACCCTGTACACATGAAAATAATTTTGATTGACAGCAGATAAATTTTAAAAGTTTTGTTAAGAAAATCTTCTCATAAGTTCAACGGTTTAGTAACTATTTACCGACGCGCGCTTAGTGGACTACCCTGTATATATGCCTGGGTAGATTTGCTATATTGGAGAAACTGTTCATATCATATAGGTTGTTTTCTTAATTCCTAACAATTTATCTACCAAAACTAACCGAACCCAAACAGTTAAATCAAACGAATTTTTCTGCCAACTTTTTTAAACCTTAGGCTTAGAAATAAAAATTAAAGCCAAAAGCAAAATTTTTTAGATATTTTTGTAAATTTAAATATATTTTGTGACTTGATTGCTTTATGGTGAAAATTCCACACCCGTTGCTCTAAAGGTATGTTTCCTTAGGACCGCCGCATGCGACTAACGTCACTACGTTGCCGCAGCACTATCTCATGTTTTTAATTCCTGGTTTGTTCCAAGGGCCGTCGTATGCGTCCGCTGTCAACGAGTGCGATTGATGCGACTGACTGCTGAAGAAAGTGTAGCCGCAGTCGTGTCTGCGACTGATATTTTGTTTGTTTTTTGTGTGGAATGTCTGGTGTTTTTTTAATTGTTAAAAATTGAAACTTCTTTTTTTAAACGAGGTCCTGGATTTTTTATTACGTATTTTAAGAGCTTTTAAGATCCCAAATCCAATGATGTTTCGCACTTATTCAAAAAAAATCAGTTTAATGTTTTCCTAAGATCCTGCCAAAAATATATTGTCTGACTCTCTCTAATATATGGTTTCCTATAAAAATTGCCATTAATATAAATTTTTCGAATAAGTGCAATACATTATTGGTTTTGGGAACTTTATAGCTCCTAAAATACATAATAAAAAAATCCAGGCCCGTATAAAAAACGTTGATGATTGCAGCTCAAAGACGAAACGTCGGTGTATAAATCTAATAACACTATCTTGTAGAATAGAAAAAGTGGCAATGGAAATGTAAAAGTTATTTTGTTACATCCATTCAAATAAAGTTATAAAAAAATAAAAACGAAATCGCGAATAATCTGTTTTTTCCAAAAGTAAGTATTCGAAAATTTTAAAGTTCTAAGGTGGCATTTTGATTAGCATCATATTGCGCAACTTTGCCTTCATTTAACCGACCTCGTATCTCTCCAAGTTTCCCAGATCCTAATGATAAGACTCGAATTTGGTACACCCTGTACAGATTTACCTTGATACAATGGCTAATTTTTCCTTTGGGGTTATTGGATATTCAACTCTGTTGTCTGGCTCGGACTTTATATCGTCTTTTATTAAGTCAAGAATAAAAGTAAACTCTGCTTTATTCAGTCTAAAATATTTTCTAAATTTTACTTCATTCTGTTGCAGATGTCGATTTATTAATGTAGTATAACAACCCTCATCGCGTCTTTGCTGAAATATTGGATTTATAGGGGTATTGCTATGTTTCAGGTTGGCTAATTGTAATAGTATTTCGTCATCCTCTTTTTCTTCCAATAATAAATATATTGCTAGATCATCCATCACCACTCTTACCAAAGATTATTCCCTTTACACTAATAATTTTGCAATCGCGAGTTTGAGCCGCGGTCCTAAGAAACCACCTGATTACAGTCGTATGCGACGGCCGCGTGGAAGGAACCACACCTTAAACCAACTAGACAATTTTATTTTACCAGGTAATAATGCAAAGTTTAAACTGTTTATGATTTATTTTTCTTCTGCCTAGGTAGGCGAGGGAAATTAATAGGTAGGTTTTTTTTTATTCTTATGTCAGATTATTATTTTTTTTAAATAAATTTAGGGTGTAAAATTTTCTAACGGAATTCCCTGCGTCCTTCAATTAATGCCCAGACACCAGCAAGATTAATAGTAATAATAAAAAACCACAGAATAAGTTGGAGCAAATATATATATATATATATATATATATATATATATATATATATATATATATATATATATATATATATATATATATATATATATATATATATATATATATATATATATATATATATATATATATATATATATATATATAAAAAAAAAAAAAAAAAAATATATACATATATATTATTACAGGGTTATTTAACAAGGACTGAAGAGAGTAATGTATGTGGCTTTCTTCGTACTTGAAAAAATAATGTGAAATAGCCCTCTTCGGTATTTTTTTTGTAGAATCGTAAAAATACTTAAAAAAATGATTTAAATTAAAAAACAATGTAAAATTAATGTTTGATTAAACTTAATTTTGTTATTTATTTTTAGTAACTAATAGTAAATCCTCCGAGATAAAAAATTAATGTCTCTCGTCTTGTATCATTTTTTAAAGTTTTTTCTTGTTCTCTGACGCACAAAAATAAAATATTTAAGAGCTCATAGTAAAACAAAATGTTTAATTAAAATTTAAAATAATATGGAGTACTTTTGATAAAAAAAATCAAAACTTTTTTTCAAACTTATAATTACTTGCGTTTTCTGGTAATGTCTCTATGAAGACAAAATATTATTATAATTATTTTAATTTAATTTCCACTGATTAAATTCTAAAGTAGACTATGGCGTCTTTATTTTTGTAAAGAAAGGATCGTTTAAGTCTTTTATTTTACCCTTCCTCTTGCTTTTGTATTGTTTATTTTAAACGAATTTGAAGCCCTTATATTTTAAACTCCTTATTTATTTACCAACTTAGTAAAGTACAGTTCTTCCTCGGTAAAAGCAAAGTAGTAATAAATATAATATTTATAAAAATATTAATAAGGAATATAAATATTAGTATTTTGCAAATTTTATAGTGGTAAAGCAAAATATATACAATTATATATGTTATGTACACAATATTTTAAGGTTATATTTTGCAGAGTTAAAAATAAAGGAGTTTATCTATTTAGAATTAATAATCATAGTCTAAATATTCTGCTTGGGGTTTAGGCCCAATTCAACAATAAAATTAAAAACGTACCTAATATTTAATTTTCATTTTTTTCAAATTTAAAAATATAGAGAAAGAGGTAAAAACCAAAATATATATTATTTTCTATTATTTAAATTGTCTGATAAATTCTGATACTGGGACCTCTAGTAATTTTTCCCGGGAAATCAAATGGAACCATCAAATTTTGGGCCGATGGGGCCTTATAAGAGATATGAGGCTGGACCCTGCTTACAGAAACAAGAAAACATTTTTTTAAGGTAATACCTACTTCTATTATAAATTAAGGGCTAACTTAAAAATGAGCGTACATAAATGTTGATAAGAAATTTCCTGCAAAGTTTGCTATTGTTAGCTCAGCCATCTAATAATTATTAAAATTATTCAAATACGGCTGGCGATCTCAAGTGGTAATAGGCTTTAAATTAAAATGTGCCACATCTTTTCTAAAACTCTAAAAATCTGTAAATAATTTTGACGTAAAAGTCTCTAGAAATAATAATTTTAATATAAAATTTATTACTGCTATTTGCTTTAAGCAAAAAAACCTTAAAATATAAGCTAGACATATTACATAGTCAGTGTTTATATTGGTGTAAAACGTCAACTTAATATGCGTTTTTATTTAGGCAAAAAGTTCCAAAAACTTACATTAGCAATTTTTGTTCCCATTTTTTATTAATTTTTTTTCTTTTCTGTTAAAAGGCATGGTTGTACACATAGTTCTTATTTTAAATTAAATTTAATTATTCCTCACTTCGCTAGTTATTTAACTGTTTAAGGCAAATTAGCACTTTGTTACCGAATCCTTTTCTCTGGGTCGTTATAATTAAGACATTGCTTTCTTGAATTCTTAATTGTTTTGTACATAGAGTTGTTTTTGTTAAATTATAGGCAAATTAAAATAACATGCAATAACCTAAGCTTAAAATATTCAAAAAACAATTTGTGAATATATATATTATATATATATATATATATATATATATATTATATATATATATATATATATATATATATATATATATATAATATATAATATATATATTATATTAAAATATATATATAAATAGCTTTATTACGGAATTTTAAAAAATATGTATTTTTTTTAATTAAAATTCGTTACTTAAAAAATAATTTAAATTAAAAAACAATGTAAAATTAAATGTTTGATTAAACTTAATTTTGTTATTTATTTTTAGTAACTAATAGTAATTCCTCCGAGATAAAAAAATTAATGTCTCTCGTCTTGTATCATTTTTTTAAAGTTTTTTCTTGTTCTCTGAAGCACAAAAATAAAATATTTAAGAGCTCATAGTAAAATAAAATGTTTAATTAAAATTTAAAATAATATGGAGTACTTTTGATAAAAAAAAATTCAAAACTTTTTTTCAAACTTATAATTACGGTAATGTCTCTAAGAAGACAAAATATTATTATAATTATTTTAATTTAATTTCCACTGATTAAATTCTAAAGTAGACTATGGCGTCTTTATTTTTGTAAAGAAAGGATCGTTTAAGTCTTTTATTTTACCCTTCCTCTTGGTTTGGCATTGTTTATTTTAAACGAATTTGAAGCCCTTATATTTTAAACTCCTTATTTATTTGCCAACTTAGTAAAGTACAGTTCTTCCTCGGTAAAAGCAAAGTAGTAATAAATCTAATATTTATAAAAATATTAATAAGGAATATAAATATTAGTATTTTGCAAATTTTATAGTGGTAAAGCAAAATATATACAATTATATATGTTATATACACAATATTTTAAGGTTATATTTTGCAGAGTTAAAAATAAAAGAGTTTATTTATTTAGAATTAATAATCATAGTTTAAATATTCTGCTTGGGGTTTAGGCCCAATTCAACAATAAAATTAAAAACGAACCTAATATTTAATTTTCATTTTTTTCAAATTTAAAAATATAGAGAAAGAGGTAAAAACCAAAATATATATTATTTTCTATTATTTAAATTGTCCATTAAAGGGGTAAAAAGTAAAACAAACATCATATTTTATAAAACGCTTAGGTGTGTAACTATTACAAAATCAGTTACCCACATGTGCTTTAAAAAGTGCTTTAATTAAAAAACTCTTTTATGAAGAAAATTATTTTATATGACAATTTTTGCATACAATTATGTTAAATATATGCTTGCTTATATGTTAAAAAAGTTTATACTAATTTCGTTTTAATAAATATTATTTTTTAATATTGTTGTGTGCAGTTTAAGCCCTAAACTAAATAAACCTTCTTGTTTTATAAACTACGGAGCTAAATACGAAATTAAATTACATTTTATTAAAACATAGATTTTTTTCTGTGGGTTAAACATTTTTTTAAAGTAGACCTTTTAACTTTAAATAAAAAGAATACAATTAACTAAGTGCGCAATAATATATATTTTTTTCGTTCTTAAAATATCACATTAAAAAATTCCTAGGTTTGTGTCCATATTTTTTTTAGTTTAGAAAAGATTTGATATTATTTTGGATATACACACGTTACAATTTTAGATTGTAATTACAAAGAATGTAATATATAACTTACGCGTACTTCTTTTTTAATAAAAAACAAGTACTTGGTAAAAAAAAGTAAATTACAAGAAAAGTTGTATGGTAATTTCCACTATCAAAAAAAAAAATGTTTTGCTAGATTTTAAACATGCTTCTTTATATAACCATTAGAATGATTTGACATAGAATACAAATTATACCCACTATTTTTATTTATTTATGATTTTTATACTAAAACTTTTAATTCTTTTCAAATAATCTATTTTCTTTCTCCCTTTATTTTACACCATAGACACGGTCAAAACAAATAAACTTCCAAGAAAAGGTGTCTGGAATAAAACGTTGATAAAACTAAAGAGTTTTGTATAGGTTAAGTTGAGTCTTTTTTTGCCACAGTGGTGAAATTTACAAAAAAAAAGGTAAAAATCTAAATTGTGTCATACATCTGAAATTTTGCATATAAGCCAAAAATTGCATTAAAAGAACTTTTCTAATAATATTTTAAATATTTTCAGCAACAATGCAACGCGTTAGTTGTATAGTAAAAGTCATTAAAAAAACTGTATAAAATAAACTAAGAATATAAACTTTTTTAAGATTTTAAATATTTATAACAAAGCAATAAATCTTTTTAAAATTTGTCTTATTTGAGCAAGACTATGTTTTGGAAAAAGGTATAATAAACTAAACATACAAAGTTTTGGCAAACATAAAAAATGTTACTAAAAAATCCTCTTTATGAAGCGCTTAGGATAAAAAAGCTTTACTGTCTCCTTCAGATTTTAAATGGCTTATAGACACTAAATTTTTATATAAAAACTTTTTTTCAGCCCAAATCGGTGAGCTTTGAATGATTTAATGGCGTATGAAGTTACTTATAAAAAGGTTATTTTAATTTATACCTAAAAAGTTTCAAAAAATTGTTTTGCGTCCAAGACACTGAGATTTAGTCTATTTATTTTTATTGACATTTGGTTAATAGCCACCATGTCAGGAATCTGAATACATTTAAGTATTTAATAAATGGGGTGATAAAATTTGTTTTTTATTAAGTTAATCTATGGGTTTTTTATAATTGTGATTACTTTAAAATAAGGCATAAATTAACCTTAGTTTTGATATAAAAAAAAGTAATAAAGAAAAAAAACAATCATATGCTCTGATTTTATTTACTTATTTTTAAATAATGGTAGTCTAAGAAAATGAGAAATATTTCTGAAAAATCTGACTAAAATAGTAGAAAGAATTATTTGTATCTACATCTTATTTACCCATATTAGAGTAATAATAAATGGGTCACCACCTCATCAACATATAAAAAATATGTTTTCCTATGTATTTTGATAACATAAATATGTATAAGGTTAATTATTTCCCTTTCTTTATTATTTGCTTTTTTATTTGGTGTTTCTTAAGGGCCATTTTTTATATTATTTCGTTTGTTTTCTAGGTTTCTGTTTTTCAGGTTAATTAAACAATGTCGTGATTTTTGTAAACAGCATGAATTATATAACCAATATTTCTTATTACTTTTCCATAATTCCAATGTATATGTAATACATACATATGAAAATACATATAGGAAATTGAAAAATTAGTGTTTTTAAATTTCTAGCCTTTTTAACGTTTTAAAGGCCCCATTTTTTTTAACGAACAAAATTTAATGTTTTTTGTGTATGTGTTTTGATCAGTTTTTTTTTGTTAAGGGATTACAAAATTTAAATAAAATTAAACTGGTTTAAAAATTTTCTGAACAAATTTAAAGATATCGCTGGGTTGTGTGGATCTTGGGTATGTGTAAACTGCTTTTTTGACGAGTCATTCATTATGAAAAAAGGTTATTTTAAAAGACCTAAACAAATAAACCAAGTACGAGGTAATAATTGGCTTTGGCAAGTTTCATTATCACAAATTGTTTAGGTAATTTGCGTTTAGTTGACATGATTTTTCAAGAGACCAAAGGTGAGAAAAACTAAACCAACTTGACCCATACTTCTAATTCTAAAAATGTGTGAGAAATAAAAGGATCACAACAATTTAGTGAGGTATTTTTAGGGAGTCAAATGTAAAAAATAATCTACTTAAAAAACAGGATTGCCAAATTGAACCAGATTTAGCGTGATGAATGGGCGTTGGGTTTTTAAAGCCCAAAATATAAAAAGAGGTAAGTAAACAACACAATAAGTAAAATAAACTAAGTCTGGCCCAATAATTATTTAATCTATGGTCTTATTTAAAGATGTTAAATGTTAAAAAAATCGTAATAAGAAAATTCGATAAAATTATGATTTCTAACCAGTAACATTATAACAAATGTGTTTTTTAGCATTTAGTATTTTAACAGATGATATTTTTACCAATTGTAGTTTTTATCAGATGTAATGTTTAACAGGTGTGGTATTATTTCTGTTACATTTTTCACCAACCTGTAATATTTATAACACTCAACATTTAATATGAGGATATAAATTTTTGCAAATAAATACGTTTAATAAAATTAATTTGAGTTATGTTATTATTATTTAGAATAACTTAAATTGTAATCTATTGTTTGATGATCAGTGCTCATCAAACACTTGGTTTTTTTAAATACAAACTTAAATTTCCCACCGCACATCTTAAGCGTTAAACCTCAAACATTTTTCCGAAAAAAATATATATTGAGAAATGTTAGGTAATAATATGTACTTTGTTACTTCTATAACCTTTAGAAGTTCATATTCCTTGTAACACATAAGTCTTTTCTAATTAAAAAAAGCTATTAAAAACCGAATATACAAGCAGGTCCATCTCCATCTAGTTTAAAAACTACTGTAACTTTAAATGACTTTCACTTTCACTAACAAAATAATGTGTTGTGTAAAAGTTTATTTTCTTAAATTTTTTGTTATTTGAATTTTTTATTGTATTAAGTACAATTTTTTAAAAATTTGCTATGCAACTTTGCCTAAAGGCTGTAACTTTTACTGTTTTTACAAATCTTTATTATTAAAACAATTTCTAATATTTTCCAAATTATATTAGTTTTCTTTATGTAACTACATATCTCGATGCCAAGTCTATTAAATACCTTTACTAGAATTGCAATATGCGGATATACTGATAACAATACACTCTCATGGGTGTTGCAATAGCTCAATATAGCACCGCATGACCGGAGCTCGGAAGTCATTATACGATCCTGTTTACAAACATATGTATTATACAATGGTAAACAATACTGAAAACTAATTATTTTTAAATTTATAAAACTTAATTTTAATCGGTATATATTATTAAATACACAATTTAAATTTTGTTTTATTTTTTATTATATATTCCACTACTTTGTTTTTTTTTGGGTGGTAGGGCCCCTTAAAATCTGTGTTTGGCCATGGATTAAGTAGTTTTTTTTTATTTTTCGTATTTATTTTTTTTTTTAAAATATTTTTAAATTTGAAAAAATTTTTTTAAAAAAAAATTTTTTAATTTAATATTTTAAAGGTTTTAAATTTTTTTTTTTTTTTAAATTTAAATATTTAAAAAATTAAAATTAATATTTTAAAAAAATTTTTTTTAAAAATTTTTTATTATTAAAAAAGGTGTCGAAATGTGTTTTAAAAAAATTTACAAACCTAAATAAATAAATTAAAATTTTTTTAAAAAACTTTGGAATTGGGAAAAAGGGGAATTTTTAAAAAAAAAATTTTTAAATATAGGGTTTAAAAAAAAGTTTGGAAACCCCTTTTTGGGCAATAGGGGGTAACCCCCCAAAAAAAAAAGGAAAAAAAAAAATTAAAATTTTGTTTTTTCCCTTCTTTTAGTTTTTTTTAAAAATTTTTAAAAAAAAAAAACTTTATAAAGGGGCTTATTAGCAGGGTTTGGGAAAAAAAATTTTTTTGATTTTTCCCCCAAAAATTCTTTATGCTTTAAAACAAAAAAACATTATTCTATTTACAAAATAAATTTTTTTTGGTTTTCCGGGTTAACAATTTCATTTAAAACCCAAAAAAAAATTTTTAATTATTTTTATTATTTTTTAATTTTAATAAATTAAATTATTAAATAAATAATTAATTTTAATTTGAACTGAACGCTTTTTACTAAATTCTTAAAAATTTAAAAAATTTTCAAAGGGTTTTTTGGAAAAAATTTTTTTTAAAAAGGTCAAAAAATTTAAAAAAACTTCGGAATTTTTCCACCAAAGCTGGAAAATTTTAGACCTTTACAAATTTTTAAAATTTGGTTTTTTAAAAAAAAGGGAAGAGCTTTTTTTCCAAAAAAATTTTTAAAAAACTAAAAAATCCTACTAAAGCAAAAAAGTTTTAAAGGTTTGCCAGAAATTTACGTTTTTTTTTTTCCTGGAAAGAATTTTAAAAAGAACCCCCGAAAAAATATAGACATAAACTGGGGAAAGCCCCAAAAATCCCAAAAACATAAAATTTATGAAATATGTTTTAAACAACAAAAACCTTTAAAAAAAACCCTTTTTTAAAAAATTTAAAAGCCCAAAGGTTTTTTTAAGTTTTAAACCTTGAAATTTTTAAACAAAAAAAAAATTTTTTAAAAAAACCTTTTTTTTCTTTTAAAAATAAGAAATTTTTTGGTTTTATGAAAAAAGGATCATGATTTTATAATTCCAAAGTTATTTTCCCAAATTTTAAAAAAATTTGATTTTAAGGGTTAAAAACCGTTCTAACCCAAAAATTTTTTTTTTAAAATTGTTCTATTTTGGTTTATTTTGTCATTTCCCCCAATAAAAGCAATTTGGACCCTTTTCTTAAAAAAAAAAAACGCACAATTTTACAATTTTAATTTGGGGAAAAAAATCTAAATCACCGGTATCGACGGGGGAATATGGGAAAAACCAAAAATAATTTTTAATAGGGAATTTTAACTAAATATTTTGGAAAAAAAATTGAAGAGAGCAAACCCCCCGGAAAAAAAATTTGTTTTTTTGGTTACCCCGTTTTTGTTAGTTTAATATATTTTTAAAATTTTCTATATTACCCTTTTTAAATTTATAAACAACAATTAAAATACCAGTCGTTGTAAATTATTTGCCTTTAAATTTTTGTGTTTTTTATTACAAAATTTACCGCCGCTCATTCCCCAACGGAATCGCAGCTGACTTCAAAGCTTTTGATCAACTTTTAAGCATTTCACCTCAAAAATTGTTATGTAAATTCACTGGCTCCTGGATCATACCTGCATCCTAGAGTAAATCAAGGTTTTGTATTGCTTAAGAAAATTCATGTACTGACAAAAATTTTGCCAAGACAACATGTACATATACACATACAAAAATTAGGTTTTACATGTATTTAGACGTAAAAGAGATTTTATAAATATTTTTAATGTTTAAAAATGTCCTTTACCAAAAAACCATTTTTTTGATAAAAAATATTTTTTTTTCCCCGGTTGGACCAAAATTTTTTTAAAAATTTAAACCACTAAAAAAATTTTTTTTGGTAAAGAAGCTTTTATACAAGTAAATTCAATTCAGGATTTTTTTTAACTTTGCCTGTATACTTGATGTCCGAATAAGAGTATGGAGCGGCTGTACATCGACAATGGTAAGCTCTACATATTTGAGGAAAATCCTCATAATTAAGGTAAGTAAGAGGTCTGAAAATTATAATATATATTATAAACAGATCGCTATGGGGCGTTTTTGCTATTAAGAAACATATAGATTATGCTATCTTAGAAAGCTATAACTTTGAAAGCATCTTTTGATAGCCTAAATAATAATTTCGCATTAATTTGCTTGGTGACATTTTTTCGTATTTGTTATAATAAAAATGGGAAGGCCTGCATTGTTTAATATTTACATTTTTTATTACCCCAACCTTTAACCGTTTTTAAAAATTTTTTGGCTTAAAAAAAAAAACATTTCATGGGGTTAAGGTAATCTAAAAAAAAACTTTTTGCTACTTCCCATAAAAAAAAAAATATTTTTTGTAAAAACAGCTGGATTTTTTTTAAAAATATTATAATTTTAAAAATTTATATTTTTTTAAAAACCAAAATAATATTATATATTAGTTAAAAAAAGGGAAAATAAAGTTTTTTAACTAACTGTTTTTTTTTTTAAAAGCTCTTTTTTTGTTTTTAAAATTTTTTTAAAATTTTTCAAAATGAAACCGATATTAGGTTTATAAAAGCCTTGTTGGATTTCAAAAACTACAAAACGTTTTTTTTGGAAAATTACTTTTTAATTATTTAAACATTAATTTACATTTTAAAAGAAATGACTAAAAAATAACGTTATTACTTTTAAATTAGACTATTTTTATCTCTTATAACATCCCCTTAAATTAAAGCGTGCGTATTTAAATAAGGGACCTAACATTAAAGCAAAAGTTCAAAGTAGATGGTTATTTACCGCTTTTTTGGAGAAACATTTTAAAGAAAGTTTTTGACATAAAAAATATTTAACTTAGTCGCTATAATCAGCCTTAATTAAAAAAAGAAAGAAGTTTGGTTCTAAATGCGTTAATTTATGAAATTGTGTTAAAATATTTGGGTTGTTAAATATTTTAAATAATATACAGGGTTATATGCTATTAAGGGATAAAATATATTATTATTATGATTGTATAGATTAACATATATATACAAAAGTTTTTAAGTGCGTTACAAAGACTACAAAAATAAAATAAAACATCCACCAAAAAAATTTTGCAATTCAAAAATATTTGTATTAATTTCTTTAATTAATAAGTTAAATAAATGGGGAGTTTATTTATTAAAAACCATGTTGATAATTAATATAGCAGAAATTTATTAAATCTTTTGCTATAACTTCACATACATACAGATGTTTAACGAATATATTTTAATTCGATTCTTAACAGTCTATAAAATAATTGGTTCTAAAGTTTTTTTTGTATCTATTTTTTATTTTAAAAGCAAGACAAACAAATACTAGTAAAACAACAAAATTTCACTAGTTTGAATGTTTTCAAAAAACCCCCCCCCCCAAATTTAATACAAGCTGCAGCACGTTTGTTAATCCGTTTGGCCTTTTTGCTTGGGGATTTTATTATAATAATATTTGCAGCATAAAAAAAAAGGGTTGTGGATCCTTCCCGGTAACTACTTTTTCGATACTAGGATTTCATCCACCCCAGAGGCAATAATCCGGGGGGGGGTGTGGTGACCTAGGTGGTCAAGCTTAATCCCCCCTGCCAATCAATGATCAGAAAACGATTATTTAAAAAAATTTCGCACCCGGCGACTAAAAGAGGCGGGGTCCATCGGTGAAAAACATTCGGTGTCGAACAATTGCGGAAATCATCCAATTGTGTTAAATGGTCTTTAAAAACCTAAATATCCATCTCCAATAAGTGCTCTTCAATACAAAAAAAACCAAACAACTGGTCTTGAGCACCCCCCACATTAATACTGAATCGATGTTGAACGTTTCGTTTAAACGTGGCAT
>JAHBCN010002745.1:0-86104 GCA_019359885.1 Listronotus oregonensis
AAAAAAAGAAAGGTTTTTAAGCAAGAGGAGCAAAAAATTATTAATGAGGAACTTGGCCAAAATGGTTCGGACAGTAAATTTTTATCTTTTACGGCAGTTTGATATGATCACATTTTTCATAACATTTTTACTTCCAGATCAGATTTGAGCTCAAAAATAACTTAAGTATTAATCAATTTTTTTATTTGCGTAAATAACATTTTATTAAATAATATTTATTACACACGTAGGCGCATAGCCAAGTATTTTCTAGAGACTTGCCTTTGTTTACCAGAAAGAAAAATAATTCTTTTTTTGCGGCACTGCGAACCTTGTAATAAACCCAACTTTTTTGTTATTGTTTTTAGGTAAAATAACAGCATTTTTGTATGGATTTTTTTACTATAAAATCATAAAGCTCTATTATAGGCGTAAAAATAAGAAAGTAAATGCATAAAAAGAAAGGTTTTGGTCCAGGGAAGAAGGCAAAGGGGCAAAAAAATCAGTCTGTAGTAAGTTTGAGCCATCCTAGAGCTTCGCGTCGCTTTTCAGGGCTTTGGGTGGAAGTTGGTTTAAAAAACGGTCCACAGGTAAACCAAGTAAGGGTAACAGTAGCTTTATATTTTAAGATAATAGATCATTTGGATGGCTTTATTAAAATTTTGGCGTTTTCCTTACGTAAAAGTAAAAACTGACTTCATATATATTGCTAAAAATTATTTTAATTTTGTCAGAAACATTTAAGGCTGGGTTTATAGTTTGACGTTGCCGTTTTCGTTCGCCGTTTGACGATTCTAAGCCCAAGCGCAGAACTGACGGGAAACTGTCACGGAAAACCTAAACCCCGTCCATCTCTGCTTGTCTGCAAATAGCACGGCAAACGGTCGGCAAAAAATATCCGCAAACACGGAATTTAAGGGATATACGGGGAGGGTAACGTGCGAACGCTTGTGTTAAAAGCTGTGGTATCAGCGCCGTCCGACGGCGTTTTGAATTTAAGTAATGCTGAAAAGTTTATTTTAGATGCTTAATATCAAACGAAATTGGAAATCGTAAGGTCAAACGGCCAGCGGTAACGACAACGTCAAACTATAAAATAACCTTAAGAATTTCGTGTGGTGCTTTTTTTAAATTTATGACATTAGGTTATAATAAGAATCTAAGATTTCGTAAGGCTCAATCGGTTATCTAGTAAGTACTTAAATAATTCAAATCAAAACAAGTGTAGAAAATATTTTTTATACTTATCCTTTGAACTGTATACAAATAAATCTTTAATAGTTTCCAACACTCCCCAAACGATTCTATTAAATATAACGTTTGCTTCTCTCTCCCTTTATTAATCATACCATAACCCTTTTCATGTATTCATATTTGCTGGCCTACTAGCTGCAACACTAGTAACTATATCGTGGGGCCTTATAAAAATTTGAATAAGGCGTTCGGTGTAATTTTGAAAAATAAACTTGTGGTTACTTAGAAAGTAATTATAAATAAAGTAAACCTTGTGACAGTTTACAATGTCTTAAAGTTTAAGTACTGACGTACCGACAGTGTCTTAAGTGAAGAATGGCAGGTTACTAACACGGGGCTTGTTAAATTTGTATGTTTGTCGAGGAAAGAAATCGTCTGTGATGGTGTAACGGTCTGACTAGTACTCCTACTAATCCGAAAAAACGGTTTGAATACATATTCGAATAAAGTATTTAAGTACTCTAAGTATTCAAAAACAAAATTGTCAGTGTCAAATTATGGTCACGACACTTGTTTTTTTTAACGGTTTGACCTTTGATGTGGTTTCGACAACTGTTTAACACAAATGCCTCATTTTTATTGTGGTTAGTAGTCTGTGGTTATCACGAGTGAAATCTTTGTGAAATCTTAAAAGTTGACCGGATAAATACCTTTCAGAATAATTTTATGTTTTTATTGATGCTACCATTTTTTACGTAGATTTTATGAATATAGGTAGGAATCTTTTTTCGCTTTATTATATGTATCTCTTTAATTTTAATTAAGTAACAAATATTTAAGGATCTAATGAGAATAAATAATAGCTCAATTAAGATTACCAACGTTATCCAACCATTTATTTTTATTTATTAGAGAAGGTTAAATATTTCTTAAAGTAAAAAAGTTTCTATTTATTCATGATTCTTATTTATGTTAGACAGAAAATAAATTAAAACGACTAAATACATATAGGGTCCGTTCTGTTATTATTTATTTTTTCCTAAGATCCCTAAATAAATATCTGTAGGGACAAATACTAGCGTCAACAAAGCAGTATACAAGATTAGTCAAGTATTCGAATACTAAAACTGGTATTCAAACACCAACGCAAATCCCTGGACTCGAGTATTGATTTGAATATTTTTAAATGAATACTAAAATACTCGAATACCAAAAATACTCGACTTGGCCCATCACTACTCTGTAGGCAGCAGGTTCCACAATTTAGACACCCTAGTCATAAGGAAACGTAGAAAATGGGAAGTCTAAGGCTTTTCCAAATAGACTGTAGCGTATGTATAAGCCATCTGGGATCCCTTAAATTCCTATGGTCTTCTAAATTTTGTTTTTGGTTCTCCAGTATCCTTTCTAATCAACCTATATTAGTTACCATAGATGATCACTCTTCTAGGTTCTACAAACATAATGGTGAGTTTTCGTATTAGTATTATTTCTTTTTCAGTGTGATTGTGAAATCACACGCATGAACGATAACGATCTGCTTTCTTTCACGATTACACTTATCCATAGTGTTGCTAATGAATGATAATATCCTCCATTCAATGTATTCAGTGTCTCTGGCTGTCGACTTTATTTGCCTCAATAAGAGAATTATGCTCGCTGGTACGAAATAAGTCTTATCAGTACTATTTACTTATCTAATCAAGGTTTTCAAAGGGAGTCACTTATCCTTGAGAATGTTACCTATGAAAATAACCTTAACTACCACAAACATATACCTATGCGACATAAGCTTGGAAAAAGCTGTGATTCCACAGTTCTTTCCAATGTTCTTTATGTATTTCAAATTCGATCCTGCTTGAAAAACCATTTTCATGTGTGGGTAATGTCGTATTTAACAACTTTAGGAATTATTGATTTAATGGGGATTCTGGTCTAGAGGCATACATTTCAAGCGTTTTTTGAACTCTAAAAAAACAAAAAATATCACTTTTAATTTTTTTATTACTTGTTTATTTGTATTTTAGAAACACATAAAAAATAAAAACTTAAAAAGTTGTCGGTAAAGTAGGGGTCCAAAAAAGGTGTCCTGGCGAGCAGGATTTCAACCTTTTTGGTCATCTGAAATAAAAAAAATCGAGCGGATTCTAATCACTGAAGATGTCGCTATTTCCTCAAGTTTGAAAAAGTAAAAAAAATGTTTTCACAAAATGGCGGCCATTTGAAAAAACCTTTTTGGGCATTTTTTCATCAGTTCTTAACTTTTTAAAAATAGTAAAAATCTAAATTTTGACTCATATCGGCTTGGTGACATAAAGGAATGAAAGAAAGCTTCTCACAAAATTTCAAATAAATTGGTTCAGTAGAAGTTGAGGTATTATGTACGCCACCTAAAAAAATAGTTTTGGGAAAAACGCTTATTGTTTGATATATTCTAATGGAATTAGCTTAGTCGTCGCGTCATCAAAATCCTTTAACTTGGTAAAAAATTTAAAAATTTTTTTGAAAAATCTTTTTAAGGACTTATTCTTGAATATCTAAACTTGAAAACTATTATAAAAAAATGATTTTTTCAAATTACTAGATCAAAATACTTCCCTTATTTTCCCTTTTTTTTTAGTTACCTAGTTTAAAATTTTTTTTAAAATGCAAATATAAAACATAAAAATCTTTAATAATTGTTACAAACAAATAAAATAAAAATAAAAGTTTTATCATAGAAAGAGAGTATTTCTATAAGGCCTTAGAGATTGCACAAATGCATAGATGTCGACAAACAGCAGCTGTGTCTCTTTGAAAAGACTAACCAGGCACTAAATTGAATCATTACCGATGGGAGAGCAAATATACCGCCCCTCGTATTATGGCATTGTCATCGACACGCCGCAAGAAAGCCCTGTTTCGGGACAGGGCAGTGTAGGTAACATATGCGTTTTTATTTTGCGAATATGTATGAAATCGTATAATGCATAGATTCAATAATAATAAACATGGCTTTTGTCCATCTGACACTTTCGAAAAATCAATTATGTTTTGGGTACTTTACGATGACTTGGAGCTTTCCTTCAAAAGCCGAACGTATGGAGAAAATTGAACATATTTTGGCAAAACAGTTTTTGAACTGAAATTCATACAAAAAAAATCGTACAGAAAAGTGCATTTTATTAAACTTTGTTTTGTACTTTTTCATTATTTAACAAGCAAGGTAATATAACTTAATAACCCCGTTATACATCACAAGACTACCAGCCAAATCAATAGTTTTAAGAAAATTGGATTTAACTTTCTGGCTTTTTTAAAAATAAAATATTTATCCATCAGATTTTTTTTTCGTGTGTGGGTTTAGAATTTCTAATTAAATTTCAACTTTAGAAAACCATTGCATAATAACGCATTTTAACATTTTTAACGACAAAAAGGCCTTTGGTCATTTACTGTTTTTTGTCGTTATCTGTGTTTACAGTTTTGCATTATTTGACTATCAGCCAAATTCGGCGGATGATCATGTTTTGCTAAACTACCCAGTGGAAATTTTTATGCTTATTAATGTTACTTTATTACTACTTGTATGTCTTTTAAGCTTTTTAAAAATATGTTTAATTTTTATTTTAAAGGATTGGGTACTTAACAAAAAAAAAATCTGTGTGTATAAAAGCAAGAAATTATTTGAACCAAACTGGCATAGCTTATTTACCTAAAACTTAGTACTAAACATTTTTTTAGTTTTCCATGACTTCTTCTTCGTCACAGTCAAAATCTAATTCGGCATTATATCCATCTACATCTTCCTCAATGTCTAAATTTGTTATGTGATTGGAAAATCTGGATGTTACCTCTTAGAATTTAAAATACCAACCAGATATGTACGCTTGTCCTTCTTAATTTTCTATAAATTTGTGATGAAACCGAATTTTAACATGTATATGCGTAAAAATTGGGATTAAAAAAAATTAAATTATTTTTTCTATCAAATTGCCCGATTATTGCATAATCGGGCAATTTGATAGAAAATATAATTAAAATTAAGAACAAATCGGAGTTTTAGGTTTTTAATGTTTGAACCACTGTGTTCTGAGTACTCAAAACTTGACCCGAAGTTAGAGTCAAAATATATTTAATATCCTCATAGAATAACACAGGCCCACAAAAAAAATGGTGTATGCTGGGTGTCTGACTAGGATTTTCTGACGTATTTTATTCCGCTGAACACGAATCTAAAGTCAAAATTGGGGGTCAAACAGCAAAAAATCGAGAAAACTAAAAAAAACGGACACAAACATTTACCGGCAGAAACCTACTACCACGGAATGTTTGGACTACGACTATATAAACCAAGAGAAATGCAAAAACTTTCATAAAACAAAATAGAGAGCTTTTCAAATTGTCTAAAAAAGTTATATAAGCATTTTTGATAAGATGAATAACAAAGGAGATATGAACGAAAATGTAATTTTGACAAAAAATTTCAATCCAAAATAGAAAAAAAAAAATATTTTTTAATAATGTGATTTTTAAGGTTTTTTAATAATAAATCATTTATTTTATTTATTTAAATTCCAAATCACCTAAAATTTGCAAAAAATACAAAAATTAAAAAATTATAATTTTCAATTTTTTTTTAGAGATATACCTTGAAAAATTCCTGAAAAGTCGCTTTTTTGATTATAACTGGAAAAATATTGCATTTAGTCAAAAAGGTTATATAACTTAAATTAAAGATTTTTTAAAAAACATTGTTTATGTCATATAAAGTTTTGTTTATCTTTTATAGTTTCTAATATATTAACGTTTTAATTAAAAAAAAATGTTAATATCTGAAATTACGCCTTTTCTCGATTTTTTGACCCCCAATTTTGACTTTAGATTCGTGTTCAGCGGAAAAAAATATTCCAGAAAATCCTAGTTTGACCCAGCACACACCACTTATTTTTTTTTGGGGTGTGTAATTAATTTAAAATATCGAAATTAAAAGGCACTTTCTTATCTTAGAATAGTGCATGAGTACTAACCTACAGTCGTGTCGGCCTCAGTGACTTAAAGGAAGTAAGGGGTATTAAGAAGAGACTTAAAAAATTTGGAGGTTTGGAAACAAAAAAAGACCTTTACAGCAGAAGGTTCCACAGCCTGGATGCGTTAATGATAAACCAGAGGATACAGCGGAAATTTTCATGCTTCTCCAGAGGGACTGTTAAATGATGCTCAAGGGTAATATAGTGTTGCTCTACTGGAAGTTGCTAGACAGTATTATATTGGCTGATTTTTCGGAACACAAGTTGTGAAAATATCTAGCAAACAAGATTTTTAAAGATCATCGGATTTGCAATCAGCGACCCTTAAAACCCCTATATACCGAAATCTGCCGTAAATCAGAAGAGTTTTTTATATTTAATGCGCCATATTGGACCAGCCATTTTAAATTCGGCTTCTTAAGTGAGTTGATTTTTGTAGAAAGTCACGTTACGTGACCACAATTCTGATGGCTAATTCTTAACTTTCTTGGTTTCAATGAATATTATGCATTTGGAAATTTAAAAAAAATAGTATTTTTCCTTTTTTGTTGAAATTTCTGGGTATTTTAGAGCTGTTTTTTGAGACCACTTCCAGTAGAATGGGTAGAATAAGTCTTACATCTTACAAGAAAATAGTAATTTAAAAGTATTAAATTACTGTATACTATCAAATGTATCGGCATCCAGAAGTACTGGTTAGCGTATATAGTTTTAGTTTATTTTCTTAAATGGGTAGGTATAGTATAACGCTTTAAAATTTTAGGATAATATGTTTTAACATTAGATACCGATTTTGGATATAATAATATATATATATATATATATATATATATATATATATATATATATATATATATATATATATATATATATATATATATATATATCTGTCACATCCGGTTAAACACGAATTCTATTATCCATTCCTGATATAAAACTTGTATGGTAGCCTCAATCTATCTTTAATGGTTTTCAAGAAAATGGCGATTAGAAATGTCTAAACAAACACGCATTCTGTAGTTAAATGGGATAATAAAATGGTCCATATCAAACAAAAATATCGGTTTAGATAAAGATCTTCATTAACTTTGTTCAGAAAGATATGTCTAATTTAAACCTAAAGTATCTTATTTTTTTTTTTATTATTAACCCCCCTCCAAAAGTAATCCTGGCTGCGCTACTGTTACTGTGTTTTCCAAATTGGACTTGGATATTGGCTTGAGAAACTGCAATCACAGGTTTCGGTTAATTTTAATAAATGGATATATAAAAGATATATTATTCTTAAGATGTGATTTTTTCTTTTAAATTTTGATATATTATATATCTACACCAAAATTTAAAGGTAAATTTATGGCAATTGCAGCTTTGGGTAGCTCTTTGCGCAGTTCTTTGACACAAGTATGTATGAATATATTTTTTACATTGTTATGAGTCTTTAAAAGAAAATCTGTCTTTACTTTACTAAAAAAAGGTATAAATATGTTTTTAAAAATCTAAAATGTTCTATTTATTAAAATAACCGGATGTGCCTACATCAGAACAAAAACATTTCTAAGCTGCTACATCTAAACAAAAAATAATAGTTTTCCGTCCAACTGCATCGACCAATTCAATTTTAATCATCCGACTCCGACAATGAAATTCTAAAAAAGAAGTTAATCCCTTCCCTTGAAAAATCGCCCGTTGCACCGAGGGCTTCTATCGTAACAGAACAGAAATCTTTGGCAACTAACAAGGGTGGTTGCCTCCATTCAATCCCGGATAACTGTATATATTTTATTCAATACAATAACACAATGGGTCGGAACGGACTCACTGGGGTTGTTTTCCATTAGCGACGAGGATTAACAGGGGTTGTTCCAGTAAAATTCACCCCGCCTTAGCCCTTAGAAGCGAGTTGTTACATTAGGGCTGTATATAGAATAACTATTATCGTAGGGCGGGTAATTCGTGGCGATGATATGGGGAAATATTGCCGAAATGTGTGACAACTGCCCGTCAAACGTGCGGTATTACCGAGGTAATCTCGGCTTATAGTTTTTTTCCGAGATCTTTGACTTTTTAAGACGCAGGAATAAGGGCATAGCTAAGCAACCTGTTCTGTGTTTATTTTCAGGATAATTGTTTTCACGCCGGATAATCTTGAATTAAAAGAGAGATTAAATGTTATGGTACTTAAAATAATTAAATAAACTTAAACATAAGCCCATCGTAGGTAGAAGGGTTAACCATGAATTTACTACTTGTAAATATTCACTCGAAATCGAAATAAAGTTCGGCAATCGCGACTTTATAATAGAATAAAAGTAATTACTAAATGGTAAAATCGTGCATGAGTTTTTTCTGCAACTTCTATGCATTGTTATAAAATATTCTTTACGTTACTCTTAAAACATGCGAGAAAAAACTACGTCGGTTCATGTCCCAAGATATAGAATGTGCACAAACATAGTGCACAGAGTCGATTGACCTTACGAACTCGTAGATCAGCTGAAAAAGAAACTCGAGAAGCTAAAGAAGTATCTCAAAATATCATTTAAAAATCAAATAAAACATATTAACCTTCCGGTGACAAGCCAGTTACCGTTTTTAAGATATAAAATAAACTGAAAATTGTAAATTAGGTAATAATTTAAAATACCATTATTTAAATATTGCTTTAAAAATTTTAAAAGCTTTTAGAACCTTCTTAAAATTTCTGATGTCACAAATGACAAAATAATTTGTTGCATATGTACAGTAACGGCCATTAAATCTTCGGCAAAAAATTTGTCAAATTTTGACTGTTCTGCCAATTTTTGTAAATCGTTTTTTTTTGCCTTGTTCTATTTTTAATTACTATAAATAAACAAAGGATAAAAGAAAATATTTATATTTTATAAAAACTAACAAATTAATAAATTAATTAACAATTTAATAAATTCAAACAAACTTAAATTTTTCAAAAAAATTTTAAATTTTATTTTTTTTTAAGACAGTTTTTAGCCTTCCGGACGGGGCCCAAACCCCGGGGGTCCTTTTTTGAATCTTTCCACACCCAAAAATTTTTATCCCAAGTTTTTTACATTTGTGGCCTAAATTTATTTTCCTATTAATTTTTTTTAACAATAAGCCCCAAACTTTTCCATAACATTTAAACGGACTATGGGGCCCAGGGAAAACCCCCCTGATACGTTTTTCCCCACCAACGACTTGGGGCCCAAAAAAATTTTATTCGAAAGGAAAAGCGGGAAAGATCCAGACGAAGGAAGATATTCTGTAGATCTATATATACCTTTGCATTGAACCGTTCTTCATAAAATAAATACACCAAGCCCTTTTGGCACTCAGCCCCCCCCCAAACTTTTCCCCCCAACCCGTCTATTTTGTTTTTGGGGTATTTTTAAATCGTGTTCCGCCTGTTATCTTAAGTATCTATTGTGCACGACTGAAACACTTTTCATGGGGAATAAAATTTTCCCAAAAAAATTGGAGGCTCCAAAAAATTGTAGAGAAAATCCAAGACGTTGTTCTTAATTTCATTTGTTAAAAAATTTTAAAGGTTGCTTTTTTTGTTAAAAATTAAAAGGCTGCGGGTGGGCCCTTTTATATTTGCCTTAAGGTGTTTCCTCCCCCCGCCGCATGCGTCTAACGCGCTACGTTAGAGGCAAAGCACTTACCATTTTTTTAAAAGGGCCTGGTTTTTCCAAGGGCCGCGGGTCCGCTGACTGCATTGATGCGACTGACTCTGAAGAAGGGTACGAGTCGTTTCCCCCGATTTTGTTTTGGTGAAATGCCGGGTGTTTTTTTAATTTGTAAAAATTGAAACTTTTTTTTTTAAATAATTGGATTTTTTTTGCATTTTAAGAGTTTTAAATCCCAACAAGATGTTTCGACTTATTCAAAAATAATTTTAAAAGC
The DNA here is from genome assembly GCA_019359885.1 of Listronotus oregonensis. Taxonomy (NCBI): domain Eukaryota; kingdom Metazoa; phylum Arthropoda; class Insecta; order Coleoptera; family Curculionidae; genus Listronotus; species Listronotus oregonensis. The sequence goes on from JAHBCN010002745.1 coordinate 10,086, forward strand.
CCCAAGATCCGCCAAAAAATTTGTCTGACTCTCTTAACATAGGGTTTTTTATGAAAATTCCCTTAAATAAATTTTTCAATAAGTGCAAACATTATTGGTTTTTGGGGAAATTAATAGCTCCTAAAAACATAATTAAAAAAAAGGCCGTATTTAAAAAAAAAAAGTTGATAATGACAGTCAAAACCAAACGTCGGTGTATAAATCTTTAAAAACTATCTTGTAGAACAGAAAACGAAATGGAAAAAAAAGTTTTTTTTTACATCGATTCAAATAAAGTAAAAAATAAAACGAAATTGGAATAATGGTTTTTTTTCCCAAAATAAGTATTCGAAAATTTTTAAATTTAAGGGGGCATTTTTTTTAGCATCATATTGCGCAACTTTGCCTTCATTTAGACCCCTTTCAAGTTTCCGAGATCCTAATGATAAGACTCTTTTTTCCCCCCAAGGATTTACCTTTAATAAAGGCTAATTTTTTGTCTGGGGTTATTGGATTTTCAACTCTGTTGCTTGGACTTTTTTTTTTATTTAAATCAAGAATAAAACTAAACTTGCTTTTTTCAGTCTAAAATATTTTTAAATTTTTCTTCATCCTGTTGCAGATGTCGATTTATTAATGAGAAACAACCCTCATCGCGTCTTTTGAAATATTGGATTTATAGAGGCATTGCTATGTTTCAGATTGGCTAATTTAATAGTATTTGTCATCCTCTTTTTTTTTAATAATAAATATATTGCTAGATCATCCATCGATTTACAAAGATTATTCCTTTTTAATAATTTTTTTACCATTTTAGCCGCGGTCCTAAAAAAACCACCAAAAAGGGGGCCGCAGGCATATTTGGGGGGGGGCATGACCGCCGCGTGGGGAAAAAACCTTATTTTCCCGGGCGTTCAAGGATGCTGGGAATTTCTTCCCCTTTTTGCTAACACAAAAAATGGGTTGGGTTTTTCAAAAAATTTAAATAAATTATATTTTGGGATTGATATTTGGGGGGGCCCCCTTTCCCGCCCTTCAAAAGGGTTTTTCCCCCCTTTTTTTTAACAAAATGAAGGTACCGGGAATGTTGCCTTCCCCAATCCCTTCTGGCCCAACCCTCGGCTCAATATAATGAATAATTAATACTTTTTTTCCAAAGTTGTTTGATTTTAAAATTATTTTTTACATTTAACGGAAACCGTTTTTTATTAGGTTTTTCAAAGTATTTATAGTAGTAGGTGGATAAGCCTATTTTAGAAAGGGAAAAAAAATTGCCCAAAAATTTAATGGCCACTGACATAAAATATTATTTCAAAAAAAAGGGGGATTTTTTTGGCATTTAAAAAATTTTTAAAATTCCTAGATTAAGCAAATGCAATCAAGTATTTATAAAATTAACTGATACTTTCTTTTATTTTGCGTTGAGGAGTTTCCTTTTGCAAAAATACCGGAGGCGTTCCAAAAAAAAAACTGACTTAAAGTTTTTTTCCTAGATATTTTAATAAAAAAGGACTTACATAATTTTAAAACCAAAGTTTAAAGGAAAACCAAGACATACAAATAGAGAAGCTAGATACTTAAATTTTAACTGAAATCATCCAATGATGGTAAAAAAAGAAATTTGAAAAAGTTACAAATATTTTTATCCAATTAAGATATGTTTATGAACAGAGAAAAAACCTATTAGAAATTTATTTTGCCAAACATTCCTGTGTTTTTGACAACATTTAACAATTAGATAATAAATTTACCATTTATACTGTGCCTAAAATACAAAACACTATTGCATTTCAAATTACAAAAATAAAAGTTAATAATTTTAACGAAAATACAAATGTCAGTTATAAAACCCTTCGTGAATAAAAAGAAATTTAGGTAAATAGGTATATAGGTAAATTTTTTAGACCACTAGCCCTAATTAGGAAAAAAACATGAAACATATATAAAAACATAGATTATAACAAATTAAAAATATGTTGACATCCATTTGATAATATTCACATAATAAACTAAAAGGCACTTAGCATTTTAGTAAAAGAAAATTTTTAAAAAACGTAAAATAAAAGCAAATGCTTTAGATTATTAAATAAAAATTACTGTTTAGCATCAATATCACACAACACCGTTGGTTGCCCTTATCAATTATTTTATTTTTATTATTTATACAAAAACACGTACACAAATCGGAAAAACATACGCTTAACACATTTTCTCTTGGTTTCAGGTTTGGTTCAAAAATCGTAGAGCAAAATCAAGGGCGCAGCAAATTCAAAACGAAGCTCGCAACAAAAATAAAACAAAGCGAAGAGCATCGACTGGCAGCTCTGCGTCCCACTCAAACCCATTGTCATCATCCTCCGAACCTGCGACGTCTGTGCCTGAGAAGATGTCACCTCCAGTGAATCTATTGACACCTTCCAATAGCGTTTCACCTCCTGGAGTGTCGACGATTAAGCCAGAAATCGCTCAGCAAACGATTGGGCAAAGCCCGTTAGATAAACTAAATGAAATCTATGGTGCGGACATGCCTTCAAACGGAAGCCCGTTTACATCAACCCAGGTATCAGCCATGTCACCTACAGTTCAGGTCTCACAAGTGTCTCCTCAATCGTGTGGTAGTTCGAATGTGAACAATTATAACATTGCGGGAAGTTCATCAAGTGTATCATCTCTTTCTCCCCCAATTACGCCTGGGAACAATTCCTACAATCACGCCGCAAACTATCCAGCAGTAACTCATTATCAGCATGAGGTAAATACTTATAATAACTGGTACATGGGAAGCTCTGGAGCACCATACCATCATTACCATGGGCAGAATCATAACGCGTCGTACCATAACCAAGTATCAGCTATGGATTATCATCCATATCCTAACTCATTATCGAATACTGGACACATAGGTAACGTGTATTCTCATCATGGAAATTATAACTTGGCGCCCAGCAGTTCGCAAGGATATGGGGGATTCGACAGCGGAAGTATGAATCAAATGCAGCAATAGTTGAGAATTTGTATGTTGTTTTGGGATATTAGGACAGATTTCTTAACAAAGGTCACCTTTAAAAAACCGCTCCCTTATCATAAAGTTATAAACAAAAACATTAGCTGCTAATCAAGGACAAAAAAAATGTGGGAGTTTTAAGTGCTTGGTCTGTAAATAATAAATTGTCCTAGAACTGTAGATAGAAACAGATTGGTAATTTAATGCATTGTTTTAGACTTTATTATATGAAAAGAAATGGTAAATTATTAAATTTGATGGACAATTAGAGTAAAATATTTTAGTCAATATATTTTTATTATATTATTATTTTTTACTCTTTAAAAGTTCTCAAAAAACAGGTATTCTTCTTTGGCAACAAGGTTATTTTCAAGAGGATCATTGTGTGTCAATTTCATATATATATATATATATATATATATATATATATATATATATATATATATATATATATATATATATATATATATATATATATATATATATATATATATATATATATTAAATTAATTATAAAAAAAATGTTTTACATTTATTTTTTGCAATAAATACTTATAAAATATACTATAATTAAATTATTTATAATATATTTTATAAATTATTACTTAAATTGGATTTGCCACCTCTAAAGGTATATTATATTTACTATCACCTTCAAGGAATTTTAACTTTTTAAACGGTAATAATTTTTTGAAATTAAAAATAGATTTTTCATATTTTGTTAAATCTAGTAAATATAACATGCTCGTTTGGGTTTTTTAAAGTTGAATACCTTGCAAAATTTTTCTTAATATCCTATTAGGATGCCTTAACGTTTTATGTTCATATATTTTACTGAAGTTAATAGTGTTTCAGTTGGATTTTAGCGATTTTAACCAAGTCAAATACAAAAAAATACAAACTGACTGTGACTTTTAATATATAGTTTGGTAAAAAAAAGTTTAAGAACGCAGTTTCCAAAAATCAACGACTTCTGCCATCACTTTTTGGTGTTCTATTGTGTAGATAACCTGCAAAGGGTTTCAGTGTTTTTTTGCTTCTAATATTAATTATATACAAAAGTAAATAATTCAATATTAGAATAAATAATTTCATGCTGTTAAAGATATTTACACTTAGAATCGCGGTAAATACGGATAAAATTATGTTTTTTTTTAAATACGACGTCTTGTTATCTAATATCAAAATTATTTACCTTACTTTTTTATTTAAAATTAACTTAATTATGTTGTTTTTATTTTATATAAAACTTGTAATATATATGCAAGTTTTAGTAGGCATATTTTAATTGGGGAACTGCGTTCCTAACTTACTTTGATTGCTATACTTTTAAAAGAAACCTACATATGGATTAAAATCAACAGATAAATTTTAGTTTTTTTGTGATTTTGGCTTATACAGGGTCTTCAGAAAAAACGTGTACAATATAACAGATTGCTTACGTGAAAACAGGTCAAAAAAAATACTGATTTCTCCCAAATTTCTGGGTTGCAAAATAATAATAATACATAAAATTATAATAAATGATTATTGATGACGTAAAATTTTTGACACTCTATCGACTAAGCAAAGCAATCTTAGATATAAGTAACTTGGCTAAAATTGAACTGTTATGTCGTCAGGAATCTGTCAATAAATTTTAAACAAGTATTATTTGAATATCCGGTATGTAGTATGGTATTTTTTAAAGGCAATATTAATTAATTTTTTTTGGTTGCACACAGAGTAAAAATTTATAAAAAAAAAAAAAAAAAATCTGTAATTCTTTTTTATTATTATTTGTTATAGTATAGTATATCTACATTACCTCTATATGGGGTTATAGTCAAGATAAATTTACAGCCAACACATAAAAAGGGGGCTAATGGAATATGTTATTTTTAAAGATTTAATTAGCGAACAATCGGTATATTTTAAATTATTTTAACAAATGGTTTTAAATTGGAATACATTGCTTCTGTATATTTCTTGTAAATGATAATATGTAAATAGTTTATAAGTTTGTGAATATCTTAAAATGTATTTTATAATAGGAAAAATATGGAATTCATTGGGTAGGAGCAATTGAACGAAAAACAGGTTTAAATGTATGTATAAAGTAAGAAATATATAGGGTGGCTTAACATCGGGACATAAAAGAGTTCGCTTGAAAATATTGGTATAAAAGACATATTTTTGGGTAGCAGTTTAATATCTAGTCGAAGAATCCTACTTGGTAGGCCTAATTAAAATTTGTTTTTAAGAATTTAATATATATTTATTTGATACCTCCCCAGGAAAATGAACAATTTATGTTTCTTTACTACCCTTTCTGTATAGTGTAAATATTTTACGCTAAGGAACTTTAAACACCCTGTATATTTTGTGTGTACCATGTGTGTGTAAATATAAGAAATGTATATATGTATAAAGCATTATACAGATTGATTTAGAACTTATCCCTTCTTAGAATGCTACTATAAACACTTTTTGCCCACCAGTAGTAAATCGCAAACTAAACCACTTGCCTGGTAATTTACTTTTATATGTACAGAAAAAAAGATTTAAAGTAATTTCCATTTAATAATAAAATTTACATTAAAAATATCCTTCAACTAGTAAAACAAAAGCTTATATTGGCTCACTAAACTTATTGCTTCTTTTCATAAACTGTTAACAGTAATGTTTTTTACAAAAAAGTCACCGTAAATACCATGTTATGTAAACAGCAATGCAGCAGGTTTTCGTTGATTCTTAAAAGCAAGTAGAATTTGTAAGAGGGATAAGATCTGAGTCAGCTGTATGTATCTGTATAGTTTGTGAGTTTATGGTCAAATTTGCAATACGGTATTATATTTTCCTTTGTTTTAATTTTTGTACGTGCCAAGGCTGATTTTCATCATGCAAATTATATCCTTATGCAACGTAAAAATTTTGTACAGGACGATTCATATTATTTCTTTTTTAATGTTTGTTTAAACATTTTGTTTTTTTTTATATGCATGTATGTAATTTGGGAAATGTTTTATACTTTTATAGGTTAAACTGTACATCACTGATTTTAAAATATTTATAAAGCTTGTAATTTTTAAATGGCAAATTAAATAAAACATTTTTCTCGCTATAAAAAAAATATTGCTTCTGAAAATCAGCCTGGCATTCTTTTAACCAAGGAAACAGGAATAATTTTACTATCTTGCAACCAGAGCTGTCGCAATTACTTTTAAAAAGTAATTCAATTACCAATTTCTCTTCTAAGTAGTAGTAAATTACGATTACCAATTACTAGCATGTTTGTTAAAAGTAATTCAATTATCAATTAAAACTAAAAAATAATTGAATATTTTAGCAATTACTTTATTTATATTACCACGTATATTAAACACGAGACACTAAACAAATAAAATATTTGTACTAATATGCATCATACGAGCATATCACACTTTTTAAACTGTCTTCTCGGCAAGTTCAACATTAAATGACTCTAAAATAAAAATTTCTTTTTATTCTACCCAAACATCAATAAATAGCCATCTGGCCAAAATTTCGGCAATTTTTCCATAAAGAAAGATAATTGAATTTTTCGTAGTAGTTCAATTATTTATTAGGTAATTGAATTAATTTCTAAGTAATTCAATTACTTTATAAGTAATCGAATTACTTTCTAAATTATTAAATTACTTGGGCTTCGTTAAAATTAATTACCAATTACGATTACAATATTCTATTAATTGATAATCCAAATACAATTACCTTTTCCGGAAAGTAATTGAATTAAAGTAATCCTATTACTGAGAAGTAATTGAATACGATTTTTCAATTATTTTAATTCAATCACCGACAGCTCTGCTTGCAATCTTTTTGGTTGCGAAGTGCAAAAATGCCGTATATATAAATATGACGTTTCAGTGGCATATTAAAATTATAACATATTTAAGTACCAACACACCCAACGCACTGAAAGTTTATTTACAGATTTACTAATATTGTTAGACGTATATTTGTAAATTGTAAATAGAAAAAAAAATCCAGTGGTTTGTATAGAAGGCATGGTCCTTTATGGTTTGTATCTATTTTTAATGTATTATTATTTTAACCATGTACTGTAAAGTAAGCCAATGGGTTTAATTTAATTATTACTTTTGGACACATAACTATTTCGAAAATTAAACAACTAGATGGTTTTGTTAATGTGCCAAATATTAGAGGTAATTATTTTCTTGGGCTCTTAAAAAATATATAAAAAGCATAATATTTAAAAACCAACTATATTTTAATTAAGAGCTATAATATAAAAGTATCATAAAATATTTCTTTGAAAAAAAGGAAATAATTACCTTTTATATTTCAAACAAAACCCTACTTTTCCAAAAAACAATTGCCTTTTTTGGACACTGTTAATTTGTTTAACGTGTCGAATAAAATTTGAATACGAATAAAAAATTATATAGAAAAAATGGTGTTTTATTTATTACAATTAAACAAAAGACGATTAAATGAAAAGTGCAAAAACCCATTAAATCACTTACAAAATCATTATACAAATATTTTTGTTTGAAAATAAATTGACATTTTATTGCAGTGACTAGAATTATGTCCAAAACAAATAATAATAAAATTTTAACCACAAGCTTAAAATCTAAAAATGATCTGTATTGGGCGAATTTACAAATATAGATGATGATATTTGTTTGTGTTACTTTTCAATTTATTTAACTTACTAAATATATATTTGTGTAATAATACTGTTATTTGTTTTATTTGTAGCTCCTCGTTTATCCATATTATATTTTTATATGTGGCAGGTATACAGAAAACATGCTATATTAGTTTCATACCAGTCAAAATATTATACCAAATTAAATTTTGCTTATGTTTGATATCGCGGAGTAACATTTTTCATATGTACAAGGATAATACGGAATTTTTTCCATGTAAAAAATGATACTTAGGTCCGGTTGTACAATCTGTGTTCAAAATCAAGTTTAGTTGAGGTGAACAAAAATATGAACCGATGCTAAAATTCACAAAGAATTGTACAATGGAAATTGGCAACGTCGGATTTTAGCGCTAATACCGTGCTCTGCTGCACGAGCCCTAAAAAAGAGAGTCAGCTAAATCCGATCCTTCAAGCATATGCCTACTAGAGGCAGCAATGCTCTTTGAGCAAACACCTGCTATAGGGGCGGCCTTGCTGCTTGAACGTGCGAACAAGGGTGCGAGAAAGAAAGTGTAGGTGTATCAGTGGCAGCTTTTTAAAATATTTTATTCAAAAAGTGAGACATGGGACCCATACCAAACATATACCAGATGTTATTGGCTTTAGGGGAAACACTTTAATAAAAAAAAACATTATGAAATTTGCAAAAAAATAGGTTTATTTTTTTTGCAGCGCTTCCAGAGAAAAATCTAAGTTTCAAAAACGAATCATTCATTTCAAAATATCGCAAAACGGTATTCCTAAAAAACTAATGCAATATAAATCGAAGTATTGGAAGTTACGGAAGGTGTATTTTGAGACTAGGTGGGTCTAAAAATAGTAAAATAATGTAAAATATTACTGAATAACGAACCGACCTTATGTCTTTTGTACAGTCTCCTACAAAAATAATATTTTATTGATTAAGAAGCTCTAAAAACCGTAAAGCGTATTCGATCTTATTTGGAATAGCGCTAAATTTGTGGTCCTTTTAAAATACTGCATTATGGTACAGTGAATGGGGAGAAAAAAGGATCCGGATTTTTTTGTACAGTTTCAATTTTTATGAAAATTTGGAATTAAGTTGTTTTTACCCTCTAGATCAAAGTTTATATATGCTTAGGGTGTGCTTTTTATTTTTAGGGGGTAAAAACCACCCCTTATGGTAAAAAATTAAAAAACCATAGAAATAGACCTTATGTAAATTAAAATCAGCTAAATATGTAAAATAAATCTATTTTTATGTTGTAAGTTATGTCCAACATTATATTTGTAACGTTTCATCCGTTAAAAATCAACCTTAGTAAAATTATTTAATAACGCTTTTATTGTAGAAAAAAATATTTTAACAGTTTACGGTATAATAAATATTTAACTACCATAACTTAACCTTTAAATAACCACCCCTTATGAGATTTACAAAAAAATTTTTTTGACAAATTAAGACGATTTAATGATACATTTTAAACCTTAAGATGGGTAGAAGTTGGTTTAAATTAGTTGATTAATGATTGTTTTATGCTTTAAAATACAATTTTAAAATATTTCAACCCTTAAAAATCAACCCTTGTTAGAGCTTTAAGTAAAAAAAATATATTTACCCTAAAAAATGATTAATTTACCATAGTGATTTAATTTTAGAATGCTGTTGCTTAAAATATGTACTAATTTTATTTTGCAACTTTTCGACCCTTATAAATCAACCCTTATTATAGCCTGATTTAAAAAAAGATTTATCCCCAAAAAATTAATAGCTTGGCAGATTTAATAATTAAAAATATCACTGCCTGAAATATTACCAATTATATTCTTTTGCAAATTTTCAATCCTTAAAAACCACCATAGGCGTGCGCACAGTGGGTGCCGTGGGTGCCGTGGCACCCCCACTAGTCTGAAAAAGATTACTGTATTTAAAATATGAAAATTATTATTTGATAAGGTTCGATTTAAAAATTACAATCCTTAGATTCAAATGTATGAAATGTATCGTATCCAGTTTTATTCACTTCATTATTATTATTATCATTATTATTAATATTATTATCTCAGACGAAAGAAAGAAAAGAAAGATTTCAAAGTGACACTTTGTTTTGTCCCAGACATTATCAATAAAATCATAAAGGGAAAAGGATAGAAGATAAATTAGGACTGATCAAGGCAACATTGTACGGAGCCTTGCAGTTTCGACCAGTGGCGTATGGTTTATGTTAGAAGTTTCGATTAGATATAAATTTATTAAAAATATTAATTTTTAAATCGTTCTAATTATGGTGGTCCTTTAATTTTAGTTTATTAAAAATATTGATTAGCAACATAAATAGTTATAAAATATTTTATTCTAAAAAACATAAAATATTTTGGTATATTGGTTATTTAAGCAAAATTACTTTTCTCCTATAAATTAAGAATAATGGGCCACAAATTATAAAAAAGACAAAAACTGGGGTACTTTTTATTATATACGGTACACAAAAAATAACATAAAATATTAGATATAAGGCAAAATAAAAAATATCTACTTATTCCTAAGATAATATACAGTGTCCATAAAGTCCGCATCAAATGGGAAAATTTTTCCCCAATTAATTCGGGTAATTTTTTTGCCAAAAGTTTTGTTTGAAAAATAATGCCAAATAATGTATACAGGGTGCCACAGATTGGAGGCATGTGGGATCTCGGATACCGTAAAGATATGAAGTCGGTTAATTATGGCAAAGTTGTGTATTTACGTAACTAACCATATCCACTTTAGAAAGTTGCATAATCCGAGTACTTTCGGAGATATTCGAAAACGAAATTTGCCGATTTCGTTTTTATTTTTTTCTGACGTTATTTAAAGAGATATGGAAAAACAAAAGATACTTTCTCGTGGTCACTTTTAAGCTCTACAAAACATAGTTAAGAGATTTTCCCACGACGTTTCGTTTTCGTTAAACATCATCAACTTTATTTTTTAAATACGGACCTGGTTTTTTTATTTCATTTTTTTGAACCCCTTATTATTCCAATAATAAAGTATAAACTTAATATTTTTTAACAAATATGAAACGTCCCTATAAGAAATGTTGTGCGTTCCTTGTCTAACTCATTGTCTCTTATGAAAAATATGTTTATTTAACAGAAAAATATTAAGTGTTATACATCATTGTAATTGGGATTATAACTGCTTCAAAAAAATGTAATGAACAATTGACCCGTATTTAAAAAATAAAGTTGATGATGGTTTAACGAAACGAAACGTCGTCCCAAAAAATCTCTCAACGGTGTTTTGTAGAGTGGCCATGAAAATTGTCTTTTATTTTTCCATATCTCTTTAAATAACGTCAGAAAAAAATAAAAACGAAATGGCAAATTTCTGGTTTTTCCGATATCTCCGGAAGTACTCGAATTTTACAACTTTCTAAACGGCATGTTGTTAAGCACCTAAATGCGCAACTTTTCAATAATTTAACCGACTTTGTATCTCTTCCGGTTTCCAAGATCCCCATGCATGTACTTGAATCTGTGGCACCCTGTATAAGGATGATCACGTGACTTTTTTTAGCTGTCAAATTTTTTTTTTTCAGAAAATCGCAAAATGAAGCATTATCTTTAAAATTTCGAAAAATTGTATTGGATGTTGCATATATTTTGGACAGCAAATTGATTCAGCGCTGCTGTTCAAATTTTCGATAAATATACATCCAATTATCCATGGATATGTCTTCATCCTAAAGTTATTAAATTAAAAAAATAAATACGTGAAAACCTTTAAAAAACTTTTGCTGATTTGTAAGACCATATTAATACATACCCTTTCACTTTCCTAGGAGTCTCCAGTAAAGTGGAGTCAGAGCTAAAAATACAGTTATATTAATTGTTAAATGAATAGGCAAAGATGTACTTGTTTTAAACATAAAGCTCAAACGTTAAGATAGACCTACACCAAAAATGATGTGTCTTTTAAATCAAGAACCAAAGTTTACGAAGATTCGTAAATATAAAAACACGTTAAAATAATTGAATGTTGTCTATAATAATTACCTTCCATCAACAGATTGATTGTCAAATATTGATGTAAAATTTTGGGATGGCTCAGGCCTTAAATATTTGCTATTGTTTGCCTTAATCAAAACTCCTGTGGATCAAAATGGTCTGAGCATAGCACAGGTGCTTTGGTAAATGTTGTCCTCTTCAATTCCCACAGAGAAAACCAAATGTTTCTTGTTATTGGATCTGAGGGAAACCTAAAATATTAGAAAATCCTTTTGTATAATGTATAATTTTTCCCACAATATTATAAACCTACTCACAAACTAATAAATTCGATAATATTTAATAAAAATAATAAAACAAGTACAATGCATAAATAACCTTTGGTCTAGTTACTTCCTTCAGGCTATTGTAAATCTACGCCACTGACCTTGGTAAAAACATCGCCTAGCAAACAGAACCTAACTTACCTATGAAAAGACACATCTTCGTGTAAATAGTCCAATTTTTATACAAAACACATTCACGCACCATTTTAGAGTTTTTAATATAAGTTTGTAAATAGTTTTAACAGATAGTTTTAATAAAAACACCACAAAACACTTAAACAAATCCAGGGCAACGTCGCACTACACCTAATCAGGTTCATTCCATTTATCAACGGACCGGTTGTAAAATTCCTACGCGCGTTGAAGCGGCATTGCCATATTCCGCCTGCGAAATTGCTTTGCGGGCGAAATGTAGCAATGCGAAACGTATTCAACCAAATAAAAATAAATAAAAAATGGTTTACCTATGTAGCAAAATTATCTTTAAATTATTTATTTTTTAAAGCCAAATCTAGTAATCTATTTATTTTTATGCCCATTTTTTATTATAAATATAGAACTTAAAGGCAATTTTATTTAGAAATGTTTAAATTCACTTCAAGCTGGCAACAGATTTTATCGACTTTAGTTACGCGTTACGTCCTTTTCCAATGTCTGACCGTAAGTTCGTGTTTATCGTGGGGGATTTGATTATTATTATTATTATCCCGGCACCCACACCAGCTTTACCCTGCGCACGCCTATGAAAACCACCCCTTATATAATAGATATAAATAGGAAAAAAAAGTAAAATAACATACAAAAATTATACCGGTAAAAGAATAAAGTATACCGGTTTTATAGAATATTATGCTCCAAAGTGGGCTATTCGAATTTTTCGAAAAAAAAGTTGATTGGTTTTTTAAACATAGCTCCTTTAGTTTTAATGATAAAATGTTTTTTTAAAAATAATTTTGTAGGGTTTTTTAAGAGCTACAAGGCTGTGTAAACTAAATCCTTTTTAATCCCTTAGTTTTAAAATGAGATGAGTTTAAAGGGCTAGAATAAGGTGGTGCTCGCTCGTAAATAGAGGATTTAAACGACCATAACTGGCTAAATATTTATTGTACAGAAAAATCTATTAAATAAAAAGTCTTTGTTATCAAAAAAACTATAATTCGGTACTTTAGCATTTTATTCGTATCTTCAGTATTGTTGGAGTTATTTTGAAGAAAATGGCTTTTACGAAATTGCGGAAAATCGTTTTTCACTTTAAGCTCCAATTTTTCTAAAATTAAGCATTTTAATTTGGTTAAACTTCTAGGATGTATTAATAATACATATATAAAAAGAATTGCAGAAGGATACAGATCTATTTTAATCAAGAGGGAAATTAGGGGGTTGTTTTTAATGATCTTTTCGTAGAAAAAAGTAGGGACCGAAGTTATTTTTACCATAACTCGCTCAATTTTCATGCTAAAAACTCTTTTTTTGTTTTTAAAAGAAAGGTCTTATTATATACTTTAAAAAAGACCTCATAGTTTTCCTTGAATAATGCAAACTTTTCACGCTATTTGACTTTAAATCTTTCAAATTTAGCATACGACGAACAAAGGTTAACCATTAAAAGCTGTAGCTCGGTCTGTATTGGTTATAGAGAAATTATAAAAAAACATTTTTTTCTAGTTTTTTTATAAGCTACAATTTTGCTTATTACAGTTTTTTTAATAAAATGCATATTTTTGGAGTTATTTGTGAAAACCCAAAAAACGTCGATTTTTTCGCCGAAAACCTTTTACTTTCAATCTCGAATAACTCGAAAAAGGTTAGTTTTACGAAAAAAATGTATAGAACATTTTTTACTTAAAATTAACTTCTTTATCGATTTCTGTAGTTAAAATGCAATAAAAAATTTCCACCCCCAAGATGGGGTGGCAACCACCCCCAGGATAAAAGCACACCTTGGCATGATATAAACTTTGATCCTTGGACTATTCCCTACCTTCTGTAAAAATCTCAGATAAATCCATGCAGTACAAAAAAATTCCTAGCCAAAATGCTCCATCTCCTGTACTATTACGAATCAAGAAAATCTCGGCCCGTTCAACAATCAATTTTTGTTTGATAGAAATGGGTGAGTTCGGCGCGGATTGCATGGAAAAGACAAATATAAAAGATGTTCATACTTGTGTACGGGCCGGGCTTTACTTACTATAAGGCGATACTTTTGTCGCGAGTAAACTACCTAAAAATTTTTGATTTTGGTAACTCAAGCCTAAACACTGGGAACCACAAAAAAGCGAATAGAAACAGTAAAATAGTGGAGAGATTGTTGAAATACAAACGAGACAAAATGACGTTTTTACACTTGTGACGTAATTTTCTCCAATTGCTCAATTTATCAGGGAGAACTGCTGTATTTTTAGTTTTATTTTATAAAAAACCAATACCAATACTTAATATATTGTAGAAATGAAAATGTTTTATCTAAGCTACAAATCCTATTTCATATGATATATACCAAATATTTTAATTGTTTATGCTCTTTACCGGCTGAACAAAGTAATTTCAGATACAACCCAGTTAGCTCAAATCAACCTATTTTGACGTCATTAAATAAAATGTTAAAAATATACTTAAATAGCACGCAGGATAATTTCAGATTCTAGAGCTCGATATTTAAAAAAAATTAATAAAAATAGTTTAAAAGGACCATTTTCCTGCTAATACATTCCTTGGATCAAGTAGCTTTTTAATAACCTACGGAACTATGCAAAAGGCTGTTTCTAGCAAGAATTCAAACGAGGCAAAAAATATCCGGCACAAAATCTAAGTACGAATGGTATTTGGAAGACAATTTCGCAAATGAAACAAAGTTAAAACCAAAATATGTAATAATTTATCAACAATATAAAATACAGTCTCTACTGAGATAGTTAACGATGGACGATCCGATTGACAGACCCGTAAACTTATCAATTTTTTTGCCAGTAACTTTTTCCCTTCTTTTTTTTATCCGTAACGTAAAATTTCAATTTTTGACATTTAAAAGGGGGTTACTTATACATGAGTGGAATTGTCATCGAAAAGTTAAAACGCAAAATACATTAATATTAATAATAAATTTAAATTATGTCTTAAACAGTAATTTAACACCATCACGAGACACAAGTTGAACAACTTGATCAAGAGGCATATCTTCAACGATGCCATCAGCACTTTTAACATTGTATTAAGCACTAATGCCTTCTTCATGGAAGTAAATTCAATTTCTTTTAAAGCAAGGCATAGCCAACAAACAATAATCGGTGATTCCCCGAGTTCGAGACTTTTATTATTCGAATGGAATAATACAGGGATATTTTTGGAAATTATTTTTTTTTGTAGTGTGCAATTGGAACTGCTGAAAAGTATAAGAAATATATACATATACAGGGTGTTTCAAAAAACATGGACCATCGTTCGTGGGGAAATTTTCTTGCTAAAAAATAATAAAAAAAGTCCATGCACTTTGGGTCCGGAAACGCACGTTTGGGGAAATACGGGGAGTTAAAGTTTAATTTTTTTTAATTTTTTCCAAATGCCCCAAATACCACTAAACCGAATTTAATGAAACTTGGGACTTGAAAGGTATTAATAAAGGATATTTTTTAAAAAATCGGGCTTACACCCGCGGCAGTGGCGTGCGTAGGGGGTAACTGTAAAAATGTTTTTTGAAGAAAGAAAGTGTGCCACTGACTTTTGCCATTTTTAATGCAATTAAGTTATGAAGTTTTATTACAAAGCCAAAAAGTTACCTTTTGGTTTTTTGGTTGGTTTTCCTTAGCAGATATGGTTAATTTAAAAAAAAAAAGACCTTCTTAAGCAAGAAAAAGTAATCGTACAAACACCATGATTTTTCAAAACTTTTTTTTTGTAATTCTTTGACTTAAAGCAAAGAAAAGAGTGACCACCATTAGCGTTGTTAAAGCATTTAACCTTCCCGCAAAGATCTTCTTACTCTTCTGCAAATATTGTGATCTTCTCTAATGATGACAAATGCATTTTCTTATCTTTCCAATAATTCTTCTCGTGTATTTAATGGTTTTATAAACTATTTCTTTTAAATAACCCCACAAATAAAAATATAGTGGATTCCGGTCCGGAGATCCAGGTGGCCATGGCACTGGACCTCCACGACCAATCTATCGGTGACCGTATGTTCAGCTAAATATGTTGGAACCGCATTGTACCATTTCTCACAAAAAGTGGTAGTAACTTCGGCAATCATTACGAAAATAAATATGATTCCTGTTCAAGACGATTGGTAGAACAAAGGACCAATTATGTGATTTCCAATAACACCAGCCCAATATAGAGTTTTGAACAATCATGGTGTTTCTACGATTACTTTTTTCATTACGCCGATGAATGGGTACTTTAACATTTTTATAAAAATAACCATATCTGCTAAGGGAAACCCAAACGAAAATACTAAGAGGTAACTTTTGTGGCTTGCGGTAATAAGCTTATCTTGCATCAAATTCAAAAAGTCAGTAATATTTTTTTCTCTAAATACATATTTACACTTACCCCGAAGCACGCCACTGGCGCAGCTGTAAGCAGATTTTTTACTTAAACTATTTCACTTTATTAATTCACTTTCAAGTTCTAAGTTTCATTAAAATCGGTTGAGTGGTATTTAGGTCATTTGAAAAAATTTAAAAAAAATTGAAACTTAACTAAAATATATATATATTATATATATATATATATATATATATATACATATATATATATATATATATATTTTATATATATATATATATATATATATATATATATATACAAAATATATATATATATATATATATATATATATATATATATATATATATATATATATATATATATATATATATATATATAAAACGCTTATAGCTTTTTTTAAAGGGGCTTCCCAAGGCTTAGTAAAGAGTCGGAGTGGTAGGGACTATAAAAAAGCCATTAGTACCGGGAATATAGGGTGCCTCACTAACAGAGGTCGATTTTAAATTCGGGGAGGTTGGAAGTGGCAGTAAAACGACGCTTTGGCCGGACGAATAACCACTTAAACCATCTGAAACAACCCGATCTGACCTAGTTAAACGGTCAAGCTGTATTCTAGAGATGTTTACAGAACTATTGGTACCAAAATTTCCTGTTAAACATTTTCGGAATCTTTATTTTCAGCGTTATTAGCTAAGGCGTGATGAACCAGCAAAAATATCCTTTGCCAAAAACCTTTATTTAGTGGATAAAAAAACAGATTTTCATATTTTCTTTTGGTTCGTGCATAGAAACATCTTGTTAGAGTTCCTACTTGAGGAAAAAAATGATTTGGCAGATGAGTGCTCGAAAAAGCGTTTTGAATTTTTTGGGGGTTTAGAAGGGGAATTATTATGGAATTCCTTTATAGGTATATATATATAAAATATATATATATATATATATATATATATATATATAAATAAATTTAAATTTAAGTTCGTTTTTTTTCAATCATTTCGAGCATCGCTTTTTCAAAAACATTTAGATGGAAATTTCAATCAAATTTTTGGGGTATCCTGGAGAGTATTATAGTGGAAATTTATTGACATAAAAAAGTGAAAATTTGACAATAACAACTTTAAAACGTATTTTGTCAAACTTATTTTATTATATTATTTGAAAAAAAGCAAATAAAGAAAGTTAAACAATAAGATAAAAATGTATTTACTTTTAAAAACAAACGATTTTGTAAAATTTTTAAATGTACCTTTAATTCTTTTTCTTTTCTTTCCTTTTTTTTTACTTTTTTAATAAAATTTTGGTGTTTCTATGTAACTAAAATTGGTAAAAAAAAATTTGAACCATCCTTAACGCCAAGGTTTTATAGGGCATAGATCTATGGTAGACTTATTGCTGAAATAAAATTTTCTACCAGTTTTAGTAAAGTAAACTCAATATTCGAAAGTAATGTAAGATATATTACATTCGAAACTGATGCTTCCATGTAACTAAAATTGGTAGACAAAAAATTTGGACAATCCTTTAAGCTTAAATGTTATAAAGTATACGTAGACCCTTGGTAAACTTATTGCTAAAACAAAATTTTCTACCGGTTTTAGCTAAGTTTATCATTAAGTATTCAGAAATAATTTCTATGTAACTAAAATTGGTATTTTTTTTTTCATTGCTTCCCTATGAATATTTTTTTTTTATTATAGACGTCAATAATTATTGGTGTGAAATTTTCTTACCAAATACCATTCAAAATCAAATAATGCCAGGAAATTCCTTCTCCTTTACGAATATTCGTGAGCTCGAAAAAATTTCGGAAAATAATTTTTTAAATTCTAGTGGTATTACTAGTGAAAATATATTCATTTACAACACCAGGGCTATACAAAGGGAAATATGAAAAATAAATCAGGCCACGCATCAATTTTAATTAGATCGTGATGATTTTTTAATTAATTTTTCATAATTTTTGCAAAAATTCTATTTCTGGAATTATCTTAAATTGAAATATAACTCACTGATCAAAAAAGGGTTCTGCAATACCCTTTGAAGATGAATAAGAAAAAAATCATCACTAGCTAACTTGCGTGGCCTAAAATGTTTACCATATTTTCATTGTAGGACATGTCCCCCTCGAAAAAAATCCTAGCTACGCCAATGAGTGACAAATCAGCTAAAATTTAGAAAATTTGTCCTTTCTTGAAATACATTTTATGCAAACCAACTAGGTCATATGTAAGTTATTTTAGGTTGTACAATCAAAAACCAAACACTTCCAAGATATAAACTGGTAGAGAAACTATTACCACACTAATAAAAACTTTTAACTTTTAACTGTTATTTTTTAAAACTAAATTTGCTACAGTTAAATCATGATAATAACTAAAGAGAAATAGTAAAAAACAAAATATTTCTATTTTATTTATTGCCATTGCACAAACATCCATAAAATCAAAAATGCAAATACCTATTAAATCACTTAAAATTCATTATGCAAACATGGCGATTTTAAAATAAATTGATATTTTATTGAATTCATATCGGAAACAAATAAATGTTATTAAAATTTAACCACAGCTTAAAAACTAAAATGATCTATGTTCAGAATTAATTATTAAAAATATCGACTGGGATATTCGGTGGATTTAGTTTTAAATTTATTGAACTAAATAAATATTTTGTGTGGATTTTAATATTGTTGTTTAATTTTATCTTTTAGCAAAATATTTGAATTTTATGTCTCACAATTATCAGTGGGGTTTTATAAAATATTAATAAAAATCAGAAATTAGATATTTTTTTATTAGGCTTTAATTAATAATATTATAAATTTCCTTGTTTTGGTTGGTTATGGTGACACGTTATTTTTACTTGAAGCACCAAAGAACTCTAGAAGCGATAATTGAAAGTACATTACGTAAAGTCCAAAAATTAAAAAAAAAAAAAATACTGGCGTAGTGCACACATGGAAATTTGAAGGTTAAAAAAAGAATACAGCAATGGGTTATTTGATCAAAAATGTACATCCCCCTATAAAAAGAACTGTTATAAGGGTATACTCTTTCAACACATTCAGATTTGGAGCAAAGTCGGAATCTTCTGTTTTCTTGTGCGACTGAACGTATTACTATTTATGTTTTTTTTAATAAAAATTCTTTTAGCTATTTTTTTATGAAATGGTAAGTGCCATATTAATACAACTTTGTATACTAAAGGCTATACGAACTTTGCCATGTAACCTACATATAGACTGATAGTTTGGACCCATTAGGTACGTGGTACTTAAAAAGCGACGTTTTTCTTGATAGCTGTGATATTAAAACTTTTTAAATTGGTTACTTTTTTTTCCTACTGCGGTTAAAATGAGACTTTTTTAATTTTTTCTTTAGTCAAAAACAGCCGTATCGTTTCTCAAACCATCTGGCCACTTCGTTCCGAGTTTAATCCTTATCTTGCATAGAAAACTGATCGGTGCATTTGGATTCATTTCATACAGGATATTTGCTACCGTTAAATAATAAAATTAAGCTCATTTCCACTAACTTGCCCTTTTATTATCACAAAATGGGGAATAATTACACCAAATTATATTACAATATTTAAAATTTATCAAAAATTGACATATTTTTACTTATTTTATTAAGTTTTTTGGTAAAAATACAAAACATTCAAAAATATTGACCATTTAAATAGAATGCTGTGAAGGGACGCCCTTTATTCTTTAAATATTAAAGCAGATGATATACAATCTAATATTACATTACAAAACGCAGTTAAGTTAATAAAACATGATCATATTAAATAATTTTAAATATTCTATGATATTTTCGTTTAAAAACCACTAATGTTGTGCAAAAAAAGAAGAAAAAACAGTAAAATGTTCTATAGTTTGAATTTGGATATCTCAAAAACAAAACGTTGCCGGAAAAGAAAACCGACTTAAGAGTCGTTGTCAACGCCCCAAAAAAACACCAGTGTTGCAAGAAAAAACTGGCGAGGGGCAAGAAAAGTAAAACAATATTTTTGTTACTTTTTTACAAAATAATTTTGTACACGGTAACCAAGATTTATGGAAGTCTGTACCTAAACGTAGTATTCATTGGGCAAGATCAAATTCTACAGTACTGTCCTTCCATTCCTTAGGTGCTTACGCTATATTTGTGTAATCTTTCAGAAATTACTCACTTCTTAAACAATTATAGAAATGTTGCTCTCTTTCTGACAATGTTGTTTTTTCTAGAAAAACGACCCTTTAAACAAAACATGTTCACAGAGTTAAAAAGATACATCCAGTAAGAGGAGAGAAATATCTGAGTGGTTTTACGTCGATGTTAAAAAAAATATCAAGGCAATGATATTTGCCTTAAAAGTAGGGACTTGGCAAAGGTCAATTTTTGCCTGAAGCCGATTGTTTAGCTTTTGCCAGAAGCTTCGGTCGAAGCCTAAATTTTAATTAACCCCCGAATCTTAATTTAGAAATGACTAAAAACATAAAATTTAAAAATTGTCTATGTAAATTCTATTTTACTTTTTCTTAAATGTTAAAAAGTGTTTATGATAATTGTAAATAAATAATTAATTTAAAAACTGCATTTATTGTTGTAAATACATATCAGTCAATATACTTAATATTATGGTTTATATTATCATGATGACAGCCTTTATATAAATTTTTAATTTAGAAACCTAAAGAATATTTTGTGTTTAGTAAGATGAATAACGAAAACTGTTTTCTATTATTTTTAATAATATTTACTTATTAAAATACAATTTTGGTACCTTAATAAAGCTGAAGTCCATAAAAAAAAACGCTCAAAAAGTATGTGAATCGGTTGACTCGCAAGCCAACAATTTGTTGATCTTACGTATCAGCCCATTTTTCCCAGAAGGTAAAAATCGTAATACCTTTGTTATCAGCAGTGGCGTAGCGTGCCTTGGTGGAGCCCTGTATAAAAATTTGTTTGGAGGCCCTTATGAAGGGTAAAGATTTCTCACAAAAGAAAAAAAATGTTTGCATAAAATTAAAAGAAATATTTACTCATCATAATTATGTATCTGTCTCTTTTTCCAAAATTCTTACTAAAAATTCAAATTAAATATACACTCTCCTTGCCTTTTTTCGGCAAACTGATTTATTAAATCATTTATAGCTGATGATGACTTTAGTTTTTCTAAAGTTTTTGCCTCTATGGACAATAGTGGCAGGTCTGACAGGCGTTCATGTCCCATTGAAGTTCTTAGGTAATTTTTTATCAGTTTTAATTTTGAAAAACTTCTTACAGCAGTTGCGGTTGTAATTGGAAGGGTCAAGAATAAAAAGCATGCTGTTATTACCTCCGGAAAACTGGATGCAAGACTATTGAATTTTATCAGCAATAATTCAGTAAGTTCCTTAATGGAATGAATTTTCTGAATTTCAGATTGTAAGCATGTTTTTAGAGCCTTTAATTGGCATAAAGATTAACTGAGATGTCTTTACTAAATTTAGCCGACAGTTTTCCGGAAGCCTTGAATATCTCTTCGTGATGAAGAAGACAGGAGTTTCTCCGGTTGTAATATTTCGAACATACTACTCAGGTCGCAAAGGCTCTGAAATCTTTGTTTAGTTTAAAAATTAATATATTTAAACAGCAATAGTAAACATTGACTTTGAAATATGATTCCGGGTCTAAAATTCTCTCATCTTTTGATAACTCATCAAAAATACGCTTCGTTATCTTTTGCCTTTTGTTTTTAAAAACAGTTGTTACTTCCCACTCTTGCTAAATCTTTAAAATCATTTAGCAAACTATTGAATGAATTTTGATGTCTGAATTCGAACAGTCTATTCAAAAGATTACTTAATAAAATACTAGTTTTCTGTAAGTTATTGTTTTCATGCTGTAGAGCTTTAAAAACAGGATTAATGATTTCAAATAGTGAAGAAAAAAATTTGACAAGCACTAAGAAATCATAACTATTTAAAATGTTATTTATATTTTTACATTCTTCACGTTCATCTTTTTTATTCTAAATTAAATTTAATTGGTACAAAGTTTTCATGATTAATAAATAATTTTTCTTTACCGCTAATAAAGCGTCGTTCCTTGAAGACCATCTGGTAGGACATACCTTTTTAAGGGTAATTAAATATTTTTTAGATGAATCGTCACTTAACATTGCCAACGTTTTGTACTATTGCCACTAAAAAGTATATATTTTTTCTAAATTATCGAAAAAACTCGACACTTCACATCACGAACATGTTTCGCAGTATCGTTTAAAACTAAATTTAATGCGTGCTCCATCGTAACTCTTTCCTCTACATTTATTCAAATCAATTCCATATTCTTTAATCATATTTAAAATTTCAGTTTTAAAATTTGGGAAGTTTTTATTAATTTTTGCTTACGCACGTTGGGGGCCCCCGTATAATTGATACGGCAGATACGGCGGTAGCTACGCCCCTGGTTTTCAGTTTTTCGATACAAGATGTCGTCTTAATGGACTTAAGTCATTTAACAATACATCTACTCATACAAGTTTACGTAAAACTTTTCTAAAACCTGCAACATTGTATCTTTTATGATATTTGGAAAACGAGTCATATAATCCGTAACGACCTGAAGCAAAAATTGCTTTTGCTCCTCGTCCTTATTTAATATTTTGTTATACTCGTCAATTACCTTGATATTACTCTTAGCTGTGACATTAACTGCTTTAAGATTGTTCATAATATTACACATGTTATAATTTTCGTGTTTATTCCAAGTTGCTGAATCTAAAAAATCTGTGAGAAATTTCAGTTTTTTTTTAATTATGCTAACGGATGTGAAGTCGAACATTTTTTAATTTTTAATTTGATTTAATTCATCTTTTTTGCTCATACGTTGCAACTTCGTTAAAGAGTTATACAGGGTGTCCGGAAATGACGATGAAAAATTTTAAGGTATGATTCTACATAAAAAGATATGAAAAAAGTTCATATTAACATAGGTCCGGAAATCCTTCCAGAGGGAACTACTGGCTCTTGAAGATGGTGTCATACAAGTTTTTTTTAATTTATTAGGATCTACTTACAATACAGGAATTAACTTCTTCGTATATGTTAGAGTGATTGGAGGTCACTTTTTGAAAATATCAGGTGACCCATATTGCAACCAGTGGCGTGGGAACAAAGGGTTGCTTAGTTATTTGGGGTCATATTTTTTTGCTGAGTGTATTTTTGCTATCTTTTAAATAGATTATGTTTCTTTGAACATTTTTACGTAAAAAAGGTTCCCTTGGTATAAAGTCGTACAGTCGACGGTCCCTCTGCTACTGCAGTCAAAATACGAACATTGTGTCTATCGCTTATTTAACTGGCATCAAATTCAGCTACTATTTTAGGTGTTACAATGTTACTTATTTCGTAAAATTTCCTCTTTTTAGCTGTGAGGGACTAGACTCTTGTAGCGATAGCGGTACTTTCTCTTGAAACTCTTGTTTTATTTCTATTTTACTCTTATTTCAACAGAGGAACTGCTTCCCGAGGATTAAGGTATCACGGTTTCCATTAATTTAGCTTTTCAGCTAATTGGTTCGATGCCATACATAAATCCCGGATGGCCTTTTTTCTGTTGATTGATTAAAACATGTTTGTCCTCGTCCATTGTTATTAGCTTAAGAACTTGTGTATGGGGTATACAAATAAATGGCCCATTTTTTTACAAATTGTTCTTTTGTAGTGCTCTTCAGTGGTCAAAAAGATTTTTCACTTTTTCAATGCAATGGAATTTTTTCCATGTTGGTATGCGAGCTTTGTCCCAGTTATAGAAGCTTCTTTAATAGTTGGCGTGGCACTTTCACAAAAACTATGTTTTACTTCACGCATATTTAAACATAAATTATGCAAAACTTAATTATAAGAAGGCAATTTAATATCAACAATTTGTAGGATGTAGGATGCTAAAATAAAGGCACTGCTCGATGGAAGATAAAAGACGCGCTGGGTCCTGATGATCCATAAAAGCTAAGACACGTGGCCTTAACAATACCCTACAAATTAATTTAGGGCATTTTTGAATAATCTTTCCAGGAACATTTAGCGGTCTTTTTAAAAGATTTTTTTTATCTCGATGATAGTTTATGAAGGCTTGTATTTGACCTAAGTAGTAAGTACCGTGAGTGCTAGGTTTTTAGATGTTTGGCCCATTTTCCCCAGCTCCACCAAAGCTGTTATTCCGGAAATCAATGATTAAACGCGAAATTTTAATGAAAATACTTTTCGCAAACGTCATTTTAAATGTTTTGACTTAGAAGATAGTTGTCAACAACATTAAAAAAAAACGCAGTTTGTGTTTTAACTGGTTTTTTTGAGCATTTATTTGACAACATATATTTTTTTAAACTTTAGAAGGTGTGACTTCAATAGGAAATTTTTGCAAAAATGTTTTTCACATAAAACGTAAGCCTGAATTAAATAGTACCTGTGTTTACCTTAAACTTCAACGTCACCAGGAAAAAAATTAGTACTTTATGACTATAAATATTTGCATGCGAGTACTGCATGTACTGTTTGTCTAAAACAAACTGGTTAAAGGATATTGGAATGTAGCATACATCTTCTACAGGATAGTAAACCACCCTTGTAGTTAAATTAACTTGGTGCTCCTGCTGTCAAAATCCATTACGTACTTCACATTGTAAATTAAAAGGTTGGGGTCCAATACCAGAAATAACTATTCTGCTAAAACTGAGAAGAAAATTACTGCAGGAATAAGGTAATTATTATTTGACTTTTGTAATTTTTTCTTGCTTGACAGTTTTTAAAAGCTCCTTGAAAAATAAGACTTCGTTTCATAGACGGATCAATTTTCATAAAGAAATCACAAAGCTCATTTGCTATTCTTAAATCTTCACTAAAATGTTTCAACTTAAACGTCACGTTTCCCGTGCTTGTTGAAGTCTCTTCTTCAATGGGCTGTGAATTTAACATTTCCTCCAAGTCGGTTTCAGTCAAATCTTTATCTTGCGATTCAAGCAACTTCTGAATGTCACTTAATTCTGTCTGTTAGAACCCATCTCGTTCTATTCCATTCGAAATTTCGGCTATTAGTCCATTTGACGACGCGTTTACAAAGGCTATTCGGTAGGATACCTACATATAGGATTCCTTTTTATCAATGTGTATGCACGTATGTACCAATGTACCGATTAAATCCGCGAAAAAAGAAATCTTTAGTCGCGAATATAGGAGTTGGATTGAATTTTTTAAATCCGCGAATAGTGAAAACGCGAATAAAGAGAGCGAGAATAAGGAGCTCTGAGGACGCTAAGGACCGGAATATTTGTGGTGATAAATTCGGCATGAACCATATGAACAATGACGTAATAACCAAAGCCCACTAAACAAGCCTAATTGCTGTATTTGTAATAATTATTCTTTATTTTCTAAAAATGTTTTTAATTTTATATTTTTCATTAAAATAACTAAACGATATTTTTTTTATTTAAATTACACTTTTATATTTATTTAATAATTATTTTTTTGTTTACTTTTCATCATAACCCAATTATTCTTATCAACACAAACTCATCTTTTCTCATCCTATAGACTACCGCATTGTATCTCTAGGTCCCATTCACCCGAAATATCATTAAAACTCCGAAATGTCAATCATGAAAAGTAAACTGAACACGTGACTAGCTAATGAAGGAGTCACGTGTCGTCTAATCTTCGTGATCTAGTGGCCCAGTCAGGGTCACGTGTCAAACAATCGAAAGTGTAACCTTACATGGACCGTCAATGGGAGGCAGAACACTTTTAGCTTGTGTGAAGTGGTGGTTAGAGGGTGGAAAACTAATGTGAACCTAATTTATTAGCAGGATCTTCTTTTAGGCCGGAAGTTATCGAGATTAAGCGATTAATTTCGGGTAAATTAATTTCAAGGTCGGCATTTATCGTATTTAGTGCCTTTTAAGTTTTTATTAATAAGAAAAACGTTAATGTGGTTCAAAAACCAACGAATTTATATTAAAGATATAATTAAGTTAATTTTTTTATTTCATAGATAACTTAATACTTGACTCAGTTAAGCAAACATTTTTAGATTCAATTTTGATAATGATGATAAACCAAATCCACTGATTTATTTAACAAATCGTCATGCCGGAAGAAAAGTGACATAGGTCCAAAACTGCAATTTTTGTGTACTATGCAAAAAACAGATAAAATATATGACAGAGAATATCCTGGAGACGCGCTAAAAAGCTATGGTTTAAAATTTAGAAATAGTGTACAGGGTGGTGCTTTTTCGATGGATTTTCAGGGTATTGGAAAAACTACAAGAGTTAGAGCAAATCTCGTGGCACCTACTCAAGTTCGAAAAGATCGCGGCTTACTTGACTCGTCTCGGAGATAAATATTATTTTTAAATTTGCTAACTAATTGCCCCGTTTTTTCATTCTTAATATCATATTACTAGGTATACATTTTGTTTAATAGCCTGCAAATTGGCAGGGAAACAAATGATCCGCCCAATATTTTGTATAATATTCAAGCAAGAAAGAATAATTACATACTGCCAACTTTTCGTGTTCCTAAATTTTGATTAAAAAAAAGTGTTTAGAGTTTAAAAACTTTGAAATATATAATATTTTTTTCAAAAAATAATAATAAATAATAAAATGTTAAACAAGGAGTACAAAATTTAAATACAATGCTCAGGTTTTTCACGTTTTTTTATAAATTTCTTTTTTTCACAAATAACCAATTTCTTTAAAAATAATTATAAAGTAAAACATAGTTAAATAGTATAAACAAATAGTCAAATAACATTTAGACTGTCCCATTTCTTCAAAACCGTAACCAATAAAAAATAATTAGGTACGTCACTCGATTCTACTTAAAATTCTACATAAATATGCTATTTACCACTTTTTATCTTTTTACCTTCGGAGGCAAAATAAATTTACCCCGTACCTGGTTTACACAATTTACCCCGTTTGTTTCGAAATACAGGTTCGAAAATCCATCAATTGCTCAGTTTGTCTATCTTTTAAATTTTTCCCAATAAAATGAAAATCAATCGAAAAGGCACCAACTCCTACACTAGTTTACACTTTTTGCAGGTAAAGTGATTGTTATCGACGATGTAATTTAGGACTAGGTAATGGGGATCTCTTATAGGATGTTAACTAGTTTTTATTTAACTGTACTATAGCTATTGGAAGATGGTCAAAGCGTATTCTGGAGTTGAGACCAAGGCACGAAGCCTATAGGAACAGAGGCAGGCCACCAACAAGATGGACGGATGATATTAAGAGAATCTGGGGGAACTGGATACAGGACGCACAAGACCGAAAACGGTAGCAGACACTAAGGGAGGCCTATGTCCAGCAGTGGACGCGGACGGCTGTTTGATGATGATGATGACTATAGCTATAGAGATAGTGAAATTTTACAAAATAAGTAGCGCTATACTTACAAAAATAAAAAAAGGGGATACTATTTTTAATTAACAAATAGAGCTATTCTTTTTCATTTTCACTGCGATTTTGTTGTCATCACCACGCGGAAAGCGTCACATTTTTCTAGGGCAAAACCTGACTACTCAAGTCAAAATTTAGTATTTGTCAGGGGATATTTATGAACAAGAAAAGCAACTCTTTTGTTGTAACTGTTCTTGTTACGTGTAAGTTTCAATTAACCTACATATTAACACATAAGAAGGTAAACGACACAACTCTATAAGTGGCCCTATTTGTTTTATTTGTCTTTTAAAAAAATTGACATAAACCACAAAAAACTGTAAAAATTTGTTTGTTTTGTCCAAAATCAAAATTATTTTAAAATCATAATATGCTATCTTTAGAATTAACCATTTCTTCCGAAGATCAAGAGAACCAAGAAAAAATTGGTGGGTTATTATTACGCAAAGAGTGCAACTTTAAAAGTAGAAGTAAAATCGCCTTCAAAAGTTAACGGTGGAAAAAAACTAAGGCAGGATCATCCAGTGAACAGGCTATACAGTGTGTCCCAAATTGGGCCTACATGTATTGGTAACTCGGGAACCATTAGAGCCACACTGTTGGTTTAAATTATGAAAGTTCTTGACAATTTAATTGCAAAATTAAATCTGCTTTCAGATTTTATTTATCTTTTATGGTTTTTGAGATAATTAAGTAAAACCAAAATGGTGCATTTTTAACTTTTGCCTGTAGCTCGCAAATACCTACAATTTTACGGTTTTAAGATTACTACATTATTAGAACACTTTTTTAAGAAAAAATTAATTTAGGTAAAAATATTTTTCTAACCTAATTTGTTTTTGAGATATTTACCCAAACTTTTTATTTTTATACGGACACCATGATATATTTCTACATTTTTGAAAAGAGCTCTTCAAGAGCTTTTCATTAATGTATCACAAGTCTAGGTTTTTAGATTGCTTAAGCTCTAAAAACGATAATTTTTGTTTATTTGATAGTAGGCTTAGACTAGACTGCGTAATGGCCGCCCCGTTTCATAAAAAAACAAATGATACGCATCTTATAATTTAAATAATGTAAATTTTAAAATAAGCGTGCATCTTATTTCTGGTTTAGAAACGTCTTCAACAAAAATTTAAGTTTTGATTATTTTAAGTATTTACAATAATGGCTCTTAATTATTCCAATGATAAAAAGGTGGATATGCTAGAAATTTATTTTAAATCTAACAGGAAATACAGAAGCTGCAGCCTTTGCATACGAAGAACAATTTCCGCAAATCGCCTCTCTTGCTTCATTATTTTTGTATAAGTTTTGTGATTCGGTTTCATAAAAGATCCATAGGCTAACAAGTTCGTAACTTAGAATCTAAAATGTCTTTGGTTAGGTTGTTGCCGCTCCGGAAATTGTTCTTCGTATGCAAGTGCTGCAGCTTCTGTATTTCTGTTAGATTTAAAATTTCTAGCATATCCCCTTTTCATCATTGGAATAATTAAGACACATTATTGTAAATACTTACAATAATCAAAACTTAAATTTTTGTGAAAGACGTTTCTAAACGAGAAATAAGATGCACGCTAATTTTGAGATTTACATTATTTAAATTATAACATGCGTATCATTTGTTTTTTTATAAAAAGGGGCGGTCATTACGCAGTCTAGTCTAAGCCTACTATCAAATAAACAAAAATTATCGTTTTTAGAGCTTAAGCAATCTGAAAACCTAGATTTGTGATACATCAATAAAAGCTCTTGAAGAGCTCTTTCCAAAATGAAAAAATCCAACAGGGTGTCCGTATGAAAATCCAAAGTTTGGTAAATATCTCAAAAACAAATAGTTAGAAATATTTTTACCTAAATTAAATTCTTTTAAAAAGAGTGTTTCTAATAATGTAGTAATTTAAAACCGTAAAATTGGTAGTTTGCGGGCTCAGGCAAAAGTTAAAAATGCACATTTTGGTTTTTCTTAATTATCTCAAAAACCATAAAAGATAAATAAAATTTGAAAGCAGATTTAATTTTGCAATTAATTTGTCTAAAACTTTCCTAATTTAACTAATACTGTAGCTCTAATGGTTCCCGAGTTACCAATATATGTAGCCCCAATTTGGGACACACTGTATATGTGACTTTCCTTACATTTAAAAAAAATATGAAATGGCTGTCTTGTGAGTTTTTTTCAAAAAATCTGAATGAAAATGATTTCGTATTTAATTTTACTTAAACTTTTTTAATAGTAGTTCATAGATAATTTTAAAAACTTGCAAAATAATTAAGATTTTTTTTAATTAAAGCCAATCTTTACAGTAGGCCATTACTTTGGACCAAATAGTATAAAAAATATATTTGTTATTAAATAAATAGTATGAAAATCGCTTAAAGACAAGTTGTTTTAGAAAAACTGCACGACTCGTTGATAAACATTTGTAGTCGCACTCGTTTCTGTGAAAAAATATTTATACAGTATGTCCAAATTTATGACATGGGGTTATTGATAACATATTAAAATCAGAACACAAGTTTTTTAAAGTATCTCAAAGCGGATTTAAAAAAAATCGCCGATGACGTCATGTCTTAAATCTGGGACCCCTGTATAAATATTTCTTTCACAGAAAATACCGCCAACAAAAATACTAATTAACAGGTCCAAGCATTTTTAAAAATAACTTGTTCTTGATTTATTTAACTTATTTTAACTTAGAAACTCGCACTTTATGTATGATAACCTAATTAGAAATTCGGTGGTAAAATGTTGCTTTTTGTTTTGTGGTTATTTTTTTATTTTTATATTTTAGCCATAAAGTTAAAAAAAATCTGTTGGTAGCGTGATTTAAAGGTTTTTTATTTAGCAAAATTAGTATAACGTTATTTAGCGAAAATATGGGCCGTACAAAACAAATCATTCAGAGCCGATTTAACTTTGTCCATCCACCCTGTGATTTTTATTGCCTTTATGTATTTTTATGAGTTTTCTCAAAATATTCAAGAAGACAATTTGTAATTAAGACATAATTTAGATATTACATTGACTTACATACAATTTAAATCTTATAGTAATACTGAAACTGGGTTATTAATAAAATTGACTTATCATTCTTTTAAAAGCTTCTTACGTACCTTTAATTAAGAAAGTAAAGATTTAGGGTTCAACAATCATATTTTACCTTCCGTAAGCTTTTTCATGTATAGCCCGGAGCTTAGAAATAAGGAAATATCTTTGGTTTCTAAGAATTAATTACCAAAGAGATAATACGCTGTTGCCATCTCAAGAGATTAGACGAAATATTAAAGTCCTTTTTAAGAATACAGAAGGTAATGAAAATTGCAATATAGTCGACTATAATAAGTTTGTGTATAACTAAAAACTATATGTTTTTGATTACAGCGCGTATTAAAAAGTTCAACATCTATCTCCTTAAAAAGACACACTGTGTACACAATAGAAAGTAGTGACTTTTTATCTCTGAATGTTGCAAATTAAAATATCGTCTGACTGCTAAACACTTATAATGACAATTTCATGACATTAAAAAGTTATGCGGGATAAGTGTCCTTTTATTCTTTATTAGATGTATGGTAAAAATATACGAGGTAGGTTTGTAAAGTCCGTGCAAAAATAAAAACTACTTACTTGTTTGGGTCAAACCTTTTTTATTTTTCTACATAGTCTCCTTTTAGGCTTATACACTTCATTCTACGATGTTCCAGTTTGTTGATCCCTTCCAAATAATTGGATTTGTCCAAGTCTGCAAAATATTGATCAGAGTCTGCAATCACTTCCTCGTTTGAATAGAATCTTTGTCCCGCAGCCATTTCTTCAAATTGGGGAACAAATAGTAGTCCAAAGGAGCCAAGTCTGGAGAATAAGGGGGATGGAAAACGAGTTGGAATCCTATTTCCATTAATTTTGCGACCACGACTGCTGAGGTGTGTGCTGGTGCGTTGTCGTGATGGAAAAGGACTTTCTTGTGGGCCAGTCGTGGGCGTTTTCAGTACAGCTCAGTTTTTGAAATGGTCCAATAATGATGAATAATATGCACCTGTAATAGTTTTACCCTTTTCCAGATAGTCGATTAGGATTATCCCCTGCGAATCCCAAAAGACAGTCGCCATAACCTTTTCGGCCGAAGAAACGGTCTTCGCCTTTTTTGGTGCAGATTCTCCCTTGGTAACCCATTGCTTAAATTGTTTGGTCTCAGGAGTATAGTAATGAATCCATGTTTCATCCACAGTGACGAAACGACGCATAAAGTCCTTCGGATTATTTTGGAACAGCTGCAAACCATCCTTGCAACACTTCACACGATTCCTTTTTTGGTCAAGCGTGAGCAATCGTGACACCCATCTTGCGGATAGCTTTATCATGTCCAAATGTTCATGTAAAATATTTTGTAGTCGAGATGCCCACAGCACTAGCAATCTCACGTACCTTAACTCTTCTGTCATCCATCACCATATCATGGATTTGATCAATGATTTCTGGAGTCGTGACCTCCACAGGCCGTCCAGAACGTTCAGCGTTACTTGTGCTCATATGGCCAGTGTAAAAATTTTGAAACCACTTGTAAACTATTCTAATCGAAGGTGCAGAGTCACCATAATGTTTATCAATCTTCTCTTTAGTCCCCTGAGGCGTTTTACCTTTCATAAAATAATGTTTAATCACCACGCGAAATTCTTTTTCGTCCATTTCTTGAAAATCACTCGACTTCTTTGATTCATACGAATGCCAAACACAAAGAAATAGACCAATATGGCTGAACACTTGGTGTGCGTTCATTCAACAGATGCTACTAACTAAACATGACCTCGATACGCGCCGATGGTGCCATCTCTCAGACTTTGCACGGACTTTTCAAACCATCCTTATAGGAATACATTATTATTTTCATACAAACAGTATTTTCCAGGTTAGCTCTGACATAGGATGTGTCCACGTTAGAAAGGAAGCACTTCTAGCTTTCTGCAAGCTACCGTGGAGATCCAGTATTATGTCATTTAAGGTTATTGTCAAAGTAAGGCCTGCAAGATTAAATTATTTTACGTTTTGCAGAATTTGTCCGCTTATACATAAGGGTTGAAAATTGGAAATTTTTTTGCCTGATAGAATATGATGGTGTTCTTATAGCCATTAAACTAAATGGGATTTTTAATACCACAAGTAAGTAGCATAGCTGCTTCAAATTTAAAAAAACTTATTCAAGTTATGTGAGATAAATGAAAGAAAATCAGCTGCGAATTTTTGTGAATAATGATTTAAAGCCTTCCGGGCATGAGTTTAAGTTTTTCCAAAGATTTTTTAATTTAAAAATTTAGTTTTTTATTACCTTACAAACAACTGGAAAATAAGGTTGACTACTAAAAGGGTTTTTTAGACGATAGGAAACGCTTTAAAAGTTATAAAAAAACAAAAATAATAAACGTCTCTATGGGTGTAATACATTTTTGGGAATTATTCCATGATTATCATTAAAAAATATCTTGCAGCGTTACTCAAAGTTTAACAACGGCAACTCTGTAAATTAGTTGACCACATGGTTAGTAGGGTTATGACTATAGCTAAGCTAAAAGGGTGTTTTTAAGGAAATAATCTGCAACCGCAGTCCGGACCTCAACTCAGTGGGGAACTATTCATGACTATTATTTACATACACAGTAAAAATTTCATGGATTTTAGCTAAAAGCCGTTATTGCAGGTAATAGTTGTCCCCGGGGCATAACCTTACCCTCTTCTCGTCTTGTTGAAATTCTTATAATTGCTTTAAAAATATAAACAGGAAACCTAATTGTGTTTAATAATATCAATTGGCTTATTTTGAAATGTTTAAAATTATCATTTCATAAAATTAATTATATTTTTATTTTCTAAAAATTGTCAAATAAAGCTCTACTACCCTTTATACGTTTAAATTTAAATATTTTTTTTTAATGAAAAAACATATTTTGAAAATTATTCTCATAAGGTTTTTATGTAGAAAATCTTTTTCCACCTAAATTTAAAGGTTGGATCCTATTGATACAACCTAAAAAATCTTTCTTTCGTAAAAAACTACGGAATTCGTTGCAAAAAATTAGTTAAAATCTAAAGTAAAAAATATTAGGCCAATATTTGTTATGGGTGTTTCTTGTGGGTGCTACTTTTAAGAATAACCTCAACTGGCACAAACACATTAGATCCATAGCCTCAGCAGCTTCAAAAAAGCTTAAATTTCTTTTACGAGCCAGAAAGTATTTTTCTTCTTTTAATCTGTATACTCTGTAGGTATCCCAGATCAGACCCTCTTTAGAATATTGTTCTCACGGCTGGGGAATGACGTTTCCTACAACACTTGTCATTATTCAGAGAAAAGCTATTCGTCTTATTAATGATCCCACACTTACAGAAAAGCTTCCTTCTCTTCCCCACAAGCTGTATTTTCACGGCTTCTGCTCCGAAGTTTGCCAGTATAATTTCTCACTTTGCCACTTTTATGCGTTTTTTTATAGTCCAACCTAAGAGATCCCTAACTTCCCACTTTATTCGTTTCCTTCATCCCCAGAGTGTCCAGACTATGGAACCTACTACCCGCAGAAGTTTTTCCCTTTCCCCAAAACCTCCAAATATTTAGGCATCGAGTGAATAAACTTCCTTTTGCCACACTTCAGACACCCACGGCACGTTAGTACTTAAGCCTTCGTGGACTGTCCCAAGATTTAAAAAAATGGTCACCCTAATACGTAACCCTTCTAAATACAAATGTTGACATTTTACAAGAACAAAATTGTGACATTGGAACCACTTGATACTTGGAAAATTATTCGAATTTTTCTTAAACCATTTTAAAGGTTTAAATGGAGCAAAACCATTCTTAGAATTCATTCCACTTTGAGGGGACTTTAGCCCCATTACAAACTTTTTATTAGGTTATGTAAAAAGGCATTTGCCACTAATTTTATGTGTAGCATACGACCTAAAAAAATATGTGCGTTCTTTTCTAGACACCTCGTATTTATTACAATGATTTAATAAAGATTTCAAATCAGTGGCGGCTCGTGGTTTGTCTAACAGAGGGCTTAACATATAAAAGCAAAAATATAACCTACATCATACATACGATTTAGGTAGGTCTATACATATGTCCCATTTTTTATTTTAGGCAAAAAGATTATAATCGAGATTTCACTATAAGCAAATACATACTTAGTTCATTTTTCAAAATTGAAGTTCTTTTGTTTTTGTCAGCTATAAACTTACATTAAAGTTCAAAATGTCACCAATTTTCGACACGATCGATATGACGATTTTTCATAATCAGTTTATTATGTTTGCAATTTTTTCACCATTAGCCCTGTTAATATATGACACAATATTGGTTTTTCCATAATTTTAAAAGTAACTTTATTTATGCCTTGTACGAGTTTCGTACTTTTTCTAAAGCAGCTTTAGATCGTTTACACAATAAAGTGATGAAACAGAAAAAAGTATATTTCTGCTTATATCCACAAATCCATCAATTTTTTTCATAAATATGTTGTTTGTGAAATTTACGGGCAAACGATTGCCTAATTTTGCACTTTGCCTGCACTTGCACAATGTCTAATGTTTGTCTTGTATTTTTTAAACCAAGTTTTTGTTTGAAACTAAGAGAAGTTAAGGGAGTATTCTGGTTTGAACGCCCGAATTTCGAGTGTTTTTTCAGACGCTATATATAAAAACAATAAATATTTTTACTATCCATTTTTTTACTAGTTACTTATTGATACATTATAAAACATTTAAATATGAAAAAAATAAATAAAATTCAAAAAACTGCAGGCCGACAAAGAAAAATGGCGTGTTCTGGTGTGCAGGATTTCAGTCCTTCCAGTGATCTGATTTTTATTTTTTAATTCTTCAAGAGGGATGTAACATTTCTTTCGCATGGTATACAATGGTCGGAAACGAAATTTATTCATAAAGAAATCCACAGGAAGAAAAGAAAATTTAAAGAAGCTGTAATAATTGCAAACCACCAAAATGTATTTAGCAAACATAGTGTAGACATTCCAAATATCTGGCTGCCGGTGCTGAACCGTGACAAGTCGGTCAAGCTTCGGTGAACAACGGATAGTATATAAGGTCCCGATATTTTTTGCACACCGCCACCGTTTCAAAAATGGTAGTTTTGGGAAAAACGCGTTTAAAGTTTTAGGTTAAGTTTTAAGTAGTCCAAAAGATAGAACAGTACATATCACTTACATTTCTTTAATTAGCGATTCCTGTTGCATATATCGGGCCCTCTTCTACCTTAAATTAAATATTTAACGAATTTCTCTTCCTTCCTTTGGAGCACTTAAAGCTCGACACTGAGAACTTTGGATTCTAGCTTCATTGTGCCGAACAACAGCTTAAGCTATAACTTTTAAAATGAATCTAATTTTGAAAAATCATTTTAAGGAGACATTCTTGAATATTTAAACTATTGAAATATGAAAAAAAAAAACGATATTTTTTGCTTTCTAGACCAGAATACCTCAAATTTAGAAAATTTACACTCTTATTTTGTAAAATGAAATAACTACTATTTAGTAAAAATAAGTAGCTATTTACGACAAAAGAATAATTTAAATTGTCCTTACTGTCTATAAAGAAGGCTTTAGATTCATTGTTTCCAAACGCGAAGGTGGGAATAAACACATAAAAATTAGCTAATGAGAGAATAAGTCCGTAAACAAGCCGCGACTTCATCATATGCAACCGTAACGTATGTTGCATATTCCAGGCTTTACCTTCACAAACGGATTTTTAGGAGTTCAGCCGCAGATCAAAAGAAAAATGATTTAGGAATGATAAGAACGTCGAGATTTCGTGTACTATAATTTGTTTTAAATATTTGTCTTGTTTTAAAATTATACATATATTTTTAAAATATGGGTATGAGTAAAAGTATACTTTATTTATTTATAGTAAATATAAAAATTGAATATAAACATATATTATTTATGGAAGCGGCGCCCCAACGCAATCCCTCACGAGCCTCCACTGATTAAAATTAAATGGACACTTTAAAATTAAGCCAGACAAAAAGCTTAGCAAGGTCGCTAAAATGCTATTTTTAAATTCTATAATAACAAACATCAATAGCACATTACATTTTTTAACATCCAAAAACCCAAGAAGAATTTTTCAAATTTTAAACTTTGTTTTGAATCCCGACATCTAAATCATTTTAACAACCTTTTTATAAATAATACAATAAAAATTTAATAACTTTTCCCATAAATCATGGAATCTAACGTTGATCCTCGTCAGAAAAAACCGCATATAAAAACCGTTTCTAATAAATTTTTGTTCAAATTTTACCTTTCGTCCGTGGTAATCCTGAAAGTTTGATATTTACGAGGCAGGGTCCGAGTTGGACTTCGTACAATGGGACAACTTTTCTTAAGGCCACACAAATATCTTTACACAATTTTGGGTAAGAGTAAATATTTTTAAGAAAAGACTGTAAAATAATTGCTTTCAGTTAATGGCAAAATAACAAAATTATAGTTTTTTTTTATTATTAAGGCTAGTCATTAAGTAATTGCAATATTATAAGTCATCTACTTTAACCTGTTTAAACTAAAATATTTAAAATAAAACAAATGCTCATTCTGAAATTTGATACAAAAAAAAGGTAAATTTTTTTCAAAAATTGATGATTCTAAGTTATGATTTTCTTGGAAAAATAAAGGACAAAAAAAATTAAATATTGTAGTTACATAGACCAAAAAGAGCCCAAAAATATGGCAGGCATATTGTTTAAAAATGTTTTATTGTTGAGGAATACCAGTATGGTTCAAATAACCTTAAGCTAGTAGACCCACAAAAATAAAAATATCAAAATTTATTATATGAGGCTATAAACAGTAGTAAAAGTGGGAATACTCAAGAGTCTACCAAGAACCTAAAATAATGTCTTATTTAAAATAAAAAAAAAAAAAAAAAAACGTAAAATATTAAAAAATTGGGTGTAGTATAACTAACTACGATTTTCTTGCAAAAAGCAAAAAAGTACCTAAAAATGAAAAATGCACATTATTTAAAAAATGTTCTGGTATATTGAAAAACAATGTGGTTTTGCGAAAGAAAATTAAAATAGGGTAATAAAAAACCCAAAGATTTGTAAAATATAGTGGTAAATAATGATTTTGTCACAAAAGTTTGGCGCGGCTGCCAGGCGCGGCCTTTTCATTATCTTTGCTGTGGCACGGTGAACACTGCCATGGTCAAACCAGATTTAGGACGTCGCGCGCGGTGGCAAACTAAATATATATATATATATATATATATATAAAAAAAAAAAAATTAAAAAAAAAAAAAAAAAAAACAAACAATATTTTAGGTTTGATGGCGAATCTCAGGTTATTTCTCTCGATATATTTATGGCCAGGTTTAGAACTTATTTTTTTTTCCAATGGACATATCTTTTTTATGGTATATTGCTTTCCTTCTAATTTTCAAAGTGCAAGTACCAAAGTATTAAAACCATTTTTTTGTACATTAACAATCTTTTCTCCTTCACAATAAATCCTATTCATAGTTTTTTTAAATGATAGTAATCTTTAATCTTAAATTAAATTTCTAAACCTGATCTAGAAAAAGCAATTCATTTTTACGGGACTTTCATTTAATATTCTATTTGGGCACCAAAAATCTTAGTTAGTTAAATGACATTAGCATAATCAAAACTGCCAAGACACATTTCCTTTTCATGAGCTGCAAAGATCTGCAAAAAATGAATCATTTAACTTTGACTAAAAGTTACTTTAACAAATAAACTTAATTGATATGAACACATCCACAGACATAGCAAGTTCAAAAAAGCTCGAATTTCTGTTTCAAGTCAAAAACTATTTTTCTCTTTTAATATGGCTGCAAGTCTCTTGAAACCCTATTTGAAGTACTGGTTTTCTCTGTCTCTCTCTCTCTCTCTCTCTTTTCTCTCTTCCTTCTTTTCTTTTTATCCTAAAAAAGCTTCTTCCATTTTTTTAATTTAAATTTTCACAAGAAAGCCTTGTTTGTTTGTACTCCGTTTGTTTGAAGTTCTATTTCCGAAACCATAGTCTTGTTTGCACATACTTGTTAGGCATACCTATTTTACACATTTACTTAAGGAGACCTGTTCTGTTTTGAAGGATATTCCAAGCTACAGCTCTAAAAAATTAGCAAGTAAAATTCTTCCATTAGCCTTCTCCAGAAAAGGAACATGAAAAGCAATTTTTATGCTTTTCATTTTATCTGCACCTTCATTTCCAAAATTGTAGAACCAGGTGCCCTTTATTTTCATCAAAATCTGCAAATCTTAAAGGTTTGATATAAGGCTTTTTACTTACTTTTAGACATCGAATATTGAACTTAAAACATCTACAGTCTAATCTAGTAAAAAAAAGTTGAATGGAATGAATTTTCAAAAAATTTGACATATTAAATTAACACAATTGTTCTCCTAAACTTGTAATACATTTTTAAATTAACTTCATATTGTGTTAATTTATTTTTCTCTTGAATAGAAAACTGTCATTTTATGAAAATCTTGTATTTAAAGTTCAAAAACAAACACCATCCAGTTTTTAATACAAAGAAAACTTGCATAAAATAATATTTAAAAGCCAAATTTTTAAAAATCAAAACGTTTTCGTTTTCCCGCCTAATTTGAACGTTGTCCCACTGTGGATCCTCCGGAAACCATAATTCAACCAAACCTGAAACACATGAATATTTACTTAACATACAAGCCGGCTACTGTGCACTGACCACTGTTTGTACTCCGTTTGTTTGAAGTTCTATTTCGGAAACTTAGGTCTTGTTTGCACATACTTGTAAAGCATAATTATTTGTTTCCTTTGAAAAAATTTATTTATTAGTAAATAACAAAAAAAAATTAAAAAATTGGTTCAGTGTCTAAAGATATTAACTTATATAAATTAAATTCAGGTTTTATATATCCAAAATTTTATTTTTAATTTAAAAAAATGCTTATTCTCACCGGTGGTTACTAAGGCAGTACAAATTTAGAACCGATTACTTTTGAATTTTTGTGGCACACATGACTGTGGATTAAAATTTTGGATGAAACCCACATCTGATCGACTTTAAGGACATTAACGTAATAACAATTTGGGTAATTGTTTAGATGTAAACACAATATGATTTTGAGTTGTCATTTTTTTTTTCATAAAGTTTATCAAAAATAGAATAATTAAAGAAAAAGTAAAATGTCAATTTTTAAATTAAAAAAAAATATTTGAAGAATCCAAATTTTATATTATTTTTTTAATTATTTGTCTTTACACATAGAATATGAAACAAATCACTAGAAATTGCTAAATTT
The DNA here is from genome assembly GCA_019359885.1 of Listronotus oregonensis. NCBI lineage: Eukaryota > Metazoa > Arthropoda > Insecta > Coleoptera > Curculionidae > Listronotus > Listronotus oregonensis. The sequence goes on from JAHBCN010002745.1 coordinate 50,334, forward strand.
TAATGGATGCATTTATTGACGAAAAACTTGAAAAATACCCATTAATTTTAATTTTGAAAAAAAAATCAAAATAAAAAATTAACACCAAAAAATTTTTTTTGGATTTTACGCAAAAGATTCGTAAATCTGATATAAAATAGAACACAATCAAAAAACATATCAATATCTCTACTTTTCGATTATTAATGATTAAAAATAGGTGGAGTCACACATCCAAATAATTATCTAATTTTAAGGGAGTTATAACGTAAAACAATGAGATCTATTAAAAACATTGTGTTTACCGCTTGGAAAAACATTATTTTTTATTTGGTAATTTATTTAAAAAGCTATACTTTAAAAATTAAAAAAATGTTAAGCAAAACATGTCTGTCCAACTTTCATTTGCACTTACAAGTAGGTGTAAATCATGCACTTGTTAGTAAAGCCTAAGGCAACAATGTGTCTTTTTATATTATATTAAATTTATTTTTTTAATGTTATTTACGAATAACACCATTACACGCCCATAGTGTTATTTTAATGATCTATTTACGTGTAAATAGATTATTGAGAACAGCCACCTGAGGGATGGCAATATGACAAAAAATTTGATATCCGTTTTAATTAACTAAACAAAAAGCATAGCTTTTTATAAATACTACACACAAACCGATTTGTAATTTTGCTTAAAAAAATTGGAGAGTGTTGTAATTTATAATCAAAAATTCTTTGAGTTTCTTTTTTTTAAGTATACTGTTAATAATTTTAATTTCAATTACTTATTAATTTTAAAGTTTAATTAATATGTTGAAAACGATGACGACTTGTTGCTGAAACTGATCAATTTTTCTTTTTCAGTTTCTGCTCTAGATGATCTGCAAGTTCAAAAGGGCCAATCGACTCTATGAGAAGAAAGAGAAGAGAGAGAGAGTCTTTACCCTTCGTGCAAGTCTGCAGGGTATCCCAAAATTTTTTTTGTATTATATGACATACATGTTAAAAGTATTTTTATTTTGTTGCAAGAAATGGTATACCAAATGTTTAAAAAATTGAAATTTTAATACTAATATTCTTTAGTTTCGGCCACATTCTGTCAAAATGGCACCTTCATTTTGGCAGCAGGGAAGTCGAATCAGCCGATACGCAAAGCGAACGAATGTTGGCCTTCGTATCGGCTGATTCTGACTCAAGTTTTGCAAATTTTCATTTTTGTAAACGTCAACCCAATAAGGCTAATAGTAAAATTATATTCAACAATAATGCAATAAAAACAATAAACAAGAATTGTCTTACTGACACAAAATTTTCGTTAGGTTCTAAATTAAAAACCTATGCAGTCTCAGTCATTAAAATTATTATGAGCCATCAATATCATTATTGATTTATTTTTATAACAATGCAATTCAATTTAGTTATACCAAATATTTATTTTTAAATATCATCAACACCCTTTACAATATAAGACAGATTAAAATAAAATTTGCCCCGGTAGTTCTCAAATTTTTTATTTTTAGTCGGTCCTGAACTAAAATTCCTGAATTGACCAAGTCTTATGATAAATATCTATTATGCCTACATATTCATATTTACTAAGATTTCTCTTTCTAGGACGTTATAAACAATTATTTTTTAACTTTTAAACAAAAAAAGGGGTTTTGAGATATTTTTAAAACAATTTATATGTAAACATTTTATTATTTAAACAAAAGATGTTTGCAGATTTTTTTTTGCTTTGGTTGGCTTTGCACAGGAGTGCATATTTGTAAACAATTAGTGATGGCGACTTTATATTCATTTTTTACGTCTTTATTTTACTTATGACCGACCAAGTTCTGCAGTAAAATAGTCATTTAACCTTAAAGGCATTCCTTTGGGTATAACCTCAACCAGCTTTAACACATTATATTCATAGCTACAGCAGCTTCAAAACAGCTTGAAACCCTTTTTCGAGTAAGAAAGTAATTCTCCCATTCTAATCAGTAAGTACACACTGTGCGTATCTCCATTTAAATCAGACCCCCTTTTTTCAATATTTCATGTTTGGAAAAGGAAATTTTGCCACAAGTTTACCTCATTAATGATCTCAGGCTCACAGGAAAGCTTCCTTCTTTTGCCCACCGACGTGCTGTAGGAGTTCTGTCTTTCTTTCATAGACACCTTTACAACTTTTGTTTCGAGTAAGCTTCCAACAGAGCAACACGTGTAAGGTGAAGTAAAAAATTAAAATTTTAGATTTTGGTAACTGCAGGGGTGCAGAAAGTTGTGGTGCGTGATAAGACGATCTGTAAAAATAAACTAAATAACCCTCACCCAAAAAAATATTTTTTTTTTTTTTTTTTTGATTATGGTAGGGCTTTGATCAAGTTACTTGTCGCGTAATTAATTTTCTTGTAACGTCAGAAATGCATGTTTCAAATTTTAATGCTCTAGTATTAAGTTTTAAAGTGCCCCAATGCATATTCTTTTACTAGGAAATACATTTTTTTAGAAACATTTTTTTTAAATATCTTTTACATTAAATGAATCATGCAATAAAAATATAAAAATAATTTCTAGAATAGAAAATTAACACTATTTATGGTTTATCTTTAAATACTTATTTAGTTTTAAATTCGAATTTGGTCTCAAAACTTGACACGATGGCCCTTAAATGAATTCGAACTCTAATAAATCCATTTCTATTTTCCTATCCAAATAGTGCTGTTAAAGCATCAGTCACTAAACTAATACATTTTTCAGTTTCTTGCGTATAACAAGGAGATTAAAGAAATTATATGTTCGGATTAGCCTTTGTTCCATGATCCTCAAGAAAATTCCTAAAAACGGCAGTTAGCACTGTCCTTAAAATAGGTGGATCAAATTTTTTTCGACTTTTGCCAGCAAATTAAATCTGTATAGTCACTTGCCCCAAAATTGATAGCTAAAACTGGAAATACTCTAACACTATCACTATTAAGTGGAGTATGCCTTGCTAAAATAATTGTGTTACATGCTAATTTTCCAAAGGCTATTCTCTCATCTGTTAACAGAGCAGTAAAATGTTTTCGTAGTGCGCAAAAAACGCATTTTTCTGAATTACTTCATCTACTGTTTTCCTTAACTTATAAGGCAGATATTTTGATAAATTTACTAATTTGTAAATATGACAAGCTCCTTCGCTACATGTGGGTTTCGACTTGATGTGAAACCAAAGGGTACTTAAAGAAAAACAATAAATAGTAGTAATTCTCTTTTCTAGAAATTATTTTTATATTTTTATTGCATGATTCATTTGGTGTTTAAGGTACTAAAAATTTTGTTTATAAAAAGATAATTTTTTTCATTTTCTGTTAAAAGAATATCCATTGGAGTACCTCAAAACAATACTAGAGCAATAAAATTTAAAACATATTTTTCTTACGTTACAAGGAACTTGATCAGGATCCTGCCATAATAAAAAAAATACAAAAATATTATCAAAATCATTAAATATTTAAGTCCCACGTTAATAAACTTCCTCTTACCACACTTAAGATACGCAGGGTAGCCGTTAAGCTCTCGTAAAAAAAACTACTAACATTCTATCTTTTTAATATACTTTTAAAAACCCTCAAATTTCTTCCACTATATCAATTTCATTTAACGATTCAATACCCACCCACCACAAAAATGTTCTGTACGCAATAATGTTCGCAGCGTGTGTTTGAGCACTCTTAACATTGTGGTCCATGAATGGCACTTCTAAGTTAGCCAAACACTTGAGAGGGATCGCTGCGGTTATTAACTTTTTGTAGTATGTGTCTTGGTTCTTTAATATTTCCTTATACATATTTGCTTACATGAGTTTCTAGACAATATCGGTAGTATATGGAGCTTAATTCTATTCGTCATTTACAATTCTTTACTTTATTTCTTGTATATGTACAGAGTGATTTAAGTAACGTGTTTGCTTTAAGTGTTGCCGTCAAGACAAAAAAATTATCGTCCCTAGTGATGCGGCCGAGAGTTTCTTGAGGTTTTCCGTCCTCTCGACAAGAATTTTATTGCCCAGTAGCAAAAAATATTAGCCTATTTAAAAATAAGATTTTTAATTTAATTAAAAATAGTGTAAAATATTTGAGACAAGGCAAATAAAATGAAAATACAGTATGAAATATCCAAAGAATAGATTAAATTATAAAATATATTAAAAAGAAATATGTAAATATATACCAAAGGCTTTAATACCGCATCATTTGAGGTCATCAAAGAAAATTATACGACATTATAGTAAATTCTTATATGCTAAGGCTACAATTAGTGAAATATATTTATATACTAAGCTAATTTACAAAAAAACCTTACTGCCACATGCAATCTAGTGAATGACATATTTCTCTTTCTGAAAACCAGCTGGCATTTTTGTTTTTTCAAGAAAGAAATGTCTTTCACTAAATTGCATATAGCAGTAAGTTAATTTTATTAATGTAAATTAGCTCATTTTACTAATTAATTTTAATAACTGTAGCCCTAAAGAAAAAATTAAAATTTTCGAAAGCTTGGAGTAGCACAAAAGCATTTTCATTTACAAGCACTCTAGGAGTGACACCCGAAACAATCATAATTGATTTTTTTTGTATAGATATGTAATTAATTAATTAATTTACACAAAAACAAAGACGCCTCTAAGCCTGCTTAAGAACTGGGATGTCGTGTACAGGATTCCATGCCTCAACGCTGAAAAAGTATACATAGGTCAAACCTCCCGGAATCTATCCGGTCGCATAACATCTCACAAAAGTGATTGTAACCGAGGTGTATCTGGTGGCCAAAAATAGAACAGAGAAAAGCAGAGCTGGAGTTATCCAAACTCCAGCGACAAATATCTCTTTAACGGGAAACTATTAAACACTCCAACTGCAGCCATGGAAACCCTACTAAGCCTCCCCTCTTGGTATAATTATTAAGGCGGAGGCGAGGATTGGGGCATACAGGCTGAAATGAAACCCGCAACTGGTGCTCTGGGCTGCCCTGGATCCAAGACTGACAATGGAGCCGGCGCGGGATACTGTATGACCCCCAGGTTCAATGTATGTTTCCCCTGGGAAATATGCCACTGTTTTCAGGCGGAAATATATGCCATTAAATTTTTGCGAGAGAAACTTGAGGAGGAGATATAAGGGCAGGGACATTACTATCTTCTCTGATAGTCAAGCGGCCATAAAAGCTTTGGCATCCCAACAAGTAAACCTCAGGTTGGTTTGGAACTGCCTGCAATCCTCCTAAACCTGGCTAACCACAACAAAGTTACACTTTGGGTGCCAGGACACAGGAATACAGGGCAATGAAAATGCAGACTCCCTGGCCAGGCAGGCTCCGCAGCAATGTTTGTGGGTCCTGAACCTGTTTTGGATCAAAAGCCTCGGTTCGTGGCTACATGACTCAGTGGTTTTCCAAACACAACATCAGTCATACTGGAACCACTTTCCCAAAGGAAAAATAAAGTAAATCAATGCGGACTCACCATCGAAAGCATTGACAAGTGAACTACTAAAACTAAATAGGAATCAGATTAGGATAGTGACAGGATTAATAACCGGACACTGCCCCCTAAGAAAACATATACACTATGGGCATCTATGAGAAGAACCCATTTGCAGACTATGTGACGAAGAGGAAGAGACAGCCTCTACATCATATATGAGTGCCCTGCATTTTTATACTGGAGAACAAATCAAAACCTCATGGTGGACACTAACCACCAGGAGGCTGGAGCCCAGAAAAGAACAGTAAAGGGCTACTACACCTGTCTAAGGTGTAAAACCCTTTTTTAACTGAAAAAAATACACAAGAGATACAACAAGCCCTGTAGGCTGCAGTGTCGAGGCGGACAAAACCTCAACTTGTGTATTTACTTTATCAATCAATCAATCAATCAATGCCAAGGCCCGCACTAGACACACTTTTAAAAACATTTATGTAGCTTTGTTATATTTGGGTTTTTGAAAAAAAAATATTTAAAAAGTTGCTTATATTAACGAGTTTTATACACAGATTTAAAAATAGCCTCAACTTAGCAATTACCCTGTATATTTTCTAAGATGAGTTAAGAAAATAAGGCAAAACAAGCGGCAAATTGCAAATGTAACTTAACACAACAAGTATGAACTTTCAATATAAAAATTATGACAATCACAAAGTCATGGATTACCACAATGTCAAAAAAAAACTGTGACCTAATCACTGCTTAAGTTCCTTTACAGAAATGGCCAATATGATTTTTTCTCTTATTTTAACATTTTTAGTAGCACAGATTTTTTTAATTACAAATAACAAAGCAACATTGATAAAAGACTAATTACTTAACTCTTACTGCAAGCTTTTCTTACTACTGAAACGCAAATATCCTTTTTCTAAAGAAATTATTCGCAACAACAAACCCGTCGCATTTTTTTTCTCTTAATTTTCCACAAATAAAAATAACTTATAAACTTTAATGATTATTGAAGTATAGGACAATATAACATTTTTAATAAAATACGTTTAATTTACTAACTTTAGTCTAGAACACTAAAAACGTACAGGTTAAACTTTTGTTATATAATGCAATTTCATGTATATATCGTGGGGTGAATATTATATTGTTCTAATAGTACAAAAAGTAAAACGGTAAAAAATCCAATTTAACATTTAGGTTAAATTTTTTTTGTAATAGTAAGAGGTTTTTATTAGGAAAATTGCTGGCGCACCTAAGTTATGTTAATTTTATTATTGTATGTTAACTTTTGATAATTCTTACTAAGGATTGTTGAAAAATAAATTAGACATTTATCTGATAGAACAAAAATACTTTATTAATAGATCAAAATTTACAAAAAATAGGAAAAATGTTCTAACAACATAGGAACTGAATAATGTTTCTTTATGATAAGTAAATACATCATATAAAAAATCATGCTACATTTTGTATTTGATTTATTTCTTATTTGTACTTAATTTCGTTTTCTCATTCTTAAAAACTGAAGGGTTATTATATTCTTTGAACAAAGTTTTCATGAATGTTACGTCAACAGAAGGCATAAATTTAAACAATTTTGTAATATCTGCAACTTTGCTAAACGGTAAAAGGCACTTCTTTGGCTCTGGCGCGGATCGTACTTCAGGCAGACTACATGAGGTAGCAGTCATTACTTTTGTTCTAGAACTAGTTTGAGGCAAGATGGGCACTTCAATGAACAATTCGTCACTATGACGGAGCTTATAACTAATTTTGTTTGGATAAACTCTCATATATTTTAGTTGCCTTATTGAAGCGTAAGGGACTTTTTTAAAGTTAAGCGTTTGGGATGCCTCTTTATATAGATACAAATCTTGATGTTTCATATGAAAAACTATAAACGGTCTTTTTTGGTAAACTGTAGGAAGAAGTGGGTAATCCCGGACTGAAAATTTCAACACCAGAGGTTTTTTTCGACTATGCAGATTATCCACTTCTTGAATGCTGCTGTGTCCAGGTTCCCAAATTTTTGTAATATTTCTTCAATTGAAGGATGATCTTCTAAAATTTAAAGCGAAACTCATAATTGAATTTTTGTTTTGGGGCACGCAGATCAAACAATATAATTCTTTTAATATGCGGAGCATCTGCAAACCCTTCTTAAAAAAAATTTTATTAATCCCGAAGCAATGTCACTGCCCTTTCTTCCCTGTGTTCCTTCGCTCCAAATACAACAATACGCTTGTTTCGCAAATTGCAGTGTGCAGTAAGATTGTAGGTGTTGAGTTTTCTGCTATAGAAAAAACTAGATATATTGGAGCGTGGTAGTGCAAAGACGTTCTCTAAGTCGAAACAAATGATAGCAGTATTCGTATCTTGGCTGGACCTATCCAAATCCCGTTCTATTTTTGCCGAGTTTTTCCCTTGTACATGTTTTTCAAAGATGTGTTTTTCTTCATCAGTCATGCCATATTTTTCTTTTATTCGGTACTCTTCGCAAACGTCACATCGATCCTTTTTGGGTTTTAAAAATTCTATGTTGAATTCGTAGTTGAAAATTTTTCTGTAAATAGCTTTTGAAACAGGTTCAATTTGCCTTTCGTTGCAAAATTCAGTGTACAAAGAATATAACTTATTTATATTTAAAGTGCCCTCCAGATATTCCTTTTTTGTATCCACACGGCAATAATGAGAATCTACTCTCGGAAGTTGATTAATGTGTAGTCTAACGTAGTCTTTATTTGTATCACTTATAGTTTTCTTAGGATGACATCCCTGCCGAGATGGTAAAGGTATTCCTGTAACTTTTTCTTTTTTCTTCTCATGAAAATAGTTGATTCTTTGTTGACTTATATCTAGTGTGCCCAAAAAAAATGTTTTACATACGCGAATTTTTTGATCTGCTACGTGAAAATAATATTTGAATGAGTAATTTCGACGTGATATTTCCCGAGAAGTTTGTTTCCGTAGTTTGTCAATTCTTTCTGTATTTTTTGCATAAAAATGCCATTTAGAATCATTGGACAGATCCCAGAATTTTTGGAATATAATTTCTCGTTCATGTAAACTGATCTTTTTACCACACAGGAATTTGCAGTTGGTTTCACAATTTTTTAGAGTTTTTAAATTTTTTCCCTTCCGGATGTTGCCTTTTACATCTCTGTGTTCTTTTCCTCTTTGACACAAAACTTTATTAATATTCATCTTCCACGTCTCGGGTTGTCGTTTTCTTTTCCTGCTTAGTTTCTTCGGTTCAGACAAATTAATATTTTCCTGACGGGCTTCTTCCTGTTGTATGTTTTCGTCTACTGGGGCGTCTAAGGTATTGTTATTTGTTTCTCTCTGCGATATTGAGGCTCCTACAATAGAAAAAGCAAACAATGATGTGTAATTTATACTCAAATCAAATTATTTATTTTTTCGATATGTTATCTGCCTACCTTCTTGCTGTTTAATGCTTAAAAATAAACCTCTTCTTTCCTCAACTTCATCGTCCGACGGTATGAAATCTGGATCACGGCGAGAATCGTCACTGTCCTCGAAATACTCGATCATTTCACTTGTATTCAATCTTGATATTGATCTAAAATGAAATATTAAAATGTTCTAATAGCACGCCTAGAAAAGCATAATAAAATGAGCAAACTCCAATACGATATTATTACAATGTTCTAACAGACAAAAAACGTGCTGCTTTGAGGTTAGGTTACAGAAATATCGGCGTACTAATCAAAATAAACATTTTTTCTACTATCCCTTTACTTAATACAATATTGTACTTACGGATCCATGTCAACGTCCATTTTTTTTGCAAATTTATTCAAAAAACACCAACAAAAGATAAAAATAAAGTACCGTGTCGTAACAAATAAAGCTTGTATTAGACTAGTGGGACATAATATTATATTGTTCTATCAACAGTTTATTTTGAAATGTGATTGGCTGAGCTGTTGGAACATTATAATATTATTTCATTTTTAAATTTTGCTCATAGAACAATTTAATATCGTTTCCAAATTCATTTGTACGTTCGTTAGCCTAACTTTTTCTATTCCAATAGAACAATATTAAAAAATCATGTACGAATACATTAACGGATAATTTCGCGCCAAAAATGCTGATAGAACAATATAATATTTATCCTTTAAACTGCCAATAAGTGATGCTTTGTTATATAATTTTAATTGTTGTTTTGTCCTTCTTATAATTTTGTTGCATATGTGTGACACATTATCGAAAATGTCAAATCATAAAAACAATTTAGTGACCATAAAAAATGCAAAGAGCATGATGACTTATTAAAACCAAGTTTCTTTTAAAATCTGTCTACAGAGTTAGATTCTGTAAGAAAAAATTAATCAAATATATTTTTTTATAGTTTTAACAGATTTTGAGAAATTTCAGCTTTCTTTTAAATGAAACAAACTGTATCCAAAGTAGATAAAGGACAAAAAAGGAAGATAAAATACGCGTAAGGTTTGCCTATTTTTTGATTTTATATTTCATTTTCATATTGTATCGTTAATTTAAAATTTTTAATTCAACAAGTAGTTTTGTATTCCCAACAAAAAAGTCACCAGTCTTTAATTAATGGGTGAGATGTCAATGTATTTTTATAAAAAATATTACTAGTATTATTTTCGGGTTTCACCGGCATTGTTGTCACTTATAACCGCAATAAACCTTTGTACGATCGAAATAGGAACTCCCACATAATTCACGAACACGGAAGGTGTCAGCGAATTATACGCATCTTTATATTATGGTTAAGACCTTCCGGGTGTGATATTTATTTCAATTTCGACTATAAATTTGGATTATTTATACGTGTATCTTTCAGGGTGCATCAGTTATGGGGGATTTAGAGGTAGCTACTGCTTTTTTACGAAATAAAAAATGTGATTGCATCGTGGGGGAGTGGGTTTCAAAAGAAGTCCATTTATGTTTTTATAAAATCTTTTTTATGTTTGGTTTGATCAGTTTTTGTACAGTAATTTCTAAATAAAATGTAGGACAGTTGGTTCTGGATAAAAAAAGACGGATTTCCATAATTTATTTAAACAGTTTGGGATAGGTCATTTACTTTTTTTTATTTGTAGTATAAAAAATATTGACCAACGGTAGTTACGTTCGAATTATTGATTGAGCTAAAAAACATCATAAAATACGCAGACCCGGTGTTCTATTAATGGGACATTCTATTGACCATTCTTCACCGCTCAAAAAGGCCGATATAGGGGCAAAAGAGATAGATATAGAAGAGGAGTTATCCACTGGTATACGTCCTACATTTTAAGCCAAGAACATATCTCATGGTCACTGGTAGTGATGGGCAATGAAAAATTAGAATTTGTCTTTAAAGGTAAAGAATAATTAAAACCTAATAGTAAAATAACATTTTAAAAATTATATTATTTTACTAATTTGATTTTACCTTTTTGATAGCAAAGTCCTTAAGGTATTTATTTAAAATATGTATTTTCTTTTGTTTTTTGTAAAAACTTGTTGAAACGCTTCTAAACAGTAGATTAATGGTTTAGAAACAGATTTGTACTTGATTCTAAGTTTCGTGACAAAAATATTTTTGTTAGAGTAAGATTTTCAAAAACTTGATCTAAATTTAGTAATTACTTGGAACATATTTTTATGGCTCTTTTCACTGCGCAATTGACCGTCTACGAATTTAATATTCAAAAAATCACATTGCAAGTACATATGAAAAAGAATATGTATCATTGTTAAAATAAATTATAACTTTTTGATTTAAAACAGTTTAAAATATTACATATTATTCTTTTTACAAAAAAAACATTTTAATTGGGTAATTTCTCCATTTTCATATAAAGTGGACAGTTTTTTATTAAAAATTGTGAAGTAAATTTGTTTCTAAACAAAAACATAGTTTATAATTTTAAACCATTGATATACGCAATTCGCAAAATTGTCCATTTTGTCAATCGAAATTGGAATGTAAAATTATGTAGGATGTTTTACCATGATAAGAAATTCTTTTTGGCCGAACATGGAGGTTCTCGGAGAAATCTAAAGGATCCAAAAAACTGCGATTTTTTTCTTTTTTCGTTTATTGCTATTGTGTAATATATAATATAGAATGACCCAAGTGTACTGCATTTGGCGAAATTTAACTAATCCTGTTTTATAGAAAATTTAATAAGAACAATTTTCTATTTCTACAATTTTTTTACCACCAATACTAACAAAGTTGTGAGCAATTAAGAAAGAAAAAAAATCCGTTTATTTATTTTTTTATTTATTAGACAAGTGTTCCGAACATTTTTAAGGGGAAGTATATCTCTATTGTTGTTACACAAATTTTTGTCTGTGCCACCTTGTACATCCAATAAAAAAAAATAGGGTATGGTATAATAACACTTTTCCTTTCTATATGTATTTACATACTTACTAATCATAACAGAAGCTATCTTCAGTGAGCGGCTAAAATATGGAACATATTTATTTAAAAATCAGGTATTGGGTTTAAAAAAAAATCATAAATCATAGTTTATCCTTGCGCAGTTTTGCACTAAAGAGAAAATATACAGGATGCGTCAGAAAGTAGATTTTGATACACTATTCTTTTTAATCCATTTTCGAATTCTGTGTCAAATTCCACGCATGATTCATGTAGAATATTCTATACTTTTCTTTATGCTTTAGAAAAAAAACACAATTCAATTTTAGGTACATATCTTTAGAGGTAAAACTAGTAAATTTTGTAAGTGGATTGTCATTATGACTTGTGTCAGTTATTTAAGTGAATACGGAGCATTAAAATGAAATGAAGCGAAATGAGATTTTAATTTTTATTGGATATGGACACAAAACAAGAACTTAAGAAGAAGTTTGCAATTTGTTTAACGCAAAATATCCAGAAAGGCCTATTACAAGAAGTCCATTAAGTATAATTGAGAGAAAATGTATAGAAACAGGGACAGTCAAAGAACTAAATACTAATAAATGAAAAAAAAATACAAGTAAAAATGATGCATTAAAATAAACCTTAAAGAATAAAAAGTTTTAGCATTATATTGATTATTAAATTTATTTTTTAAATAATTTTTTTATGTGTTGAAACTGTCAACCATTAGCTTCTTGACAATATGCTTATCTGCTCTAAAACCCTTTCAAAACATTACTTAGAGGACTTTCTTTAATTGGTCTTATTTCGTATTTAATTTTAAATTTTAAATCATTTATATTCCGTGGTTTTTCCTTATACACTTTTAAATTTAAATATCCCCCCAAAAAAAAATCCAGCGGTGAAAGATCTGGAGATCTTGCAGGCCTTTCCGTAGCACCCTCCTACCAATCCACTGTCTGGGAAATACCGCATTCAAATATTTACGTACTTGTCGAGCAAAATGGGTCGAATCACCATTCTGAAGAAACCAAATTGTTTTATCTGGCATATCAGGCTAATTTGGATTTGGAAAAGACACTGCAAAAGTGGGAAGTAAGTCATTTTGAAGAAATTCTAAGTATCGGTCTCCCGTAAGAGTTCGATTTTTTTATTTAAATATGTTGGGTATGATTTTCTCTTATCAAACAGGGATTATTTGTGCTTCAATAGCAAAATTTTGTTTATTTACCGTACCATTTAAACAAAACGTGGCTTTATTACTAAATAGTATCTGACGATGGAATAAAAGATTAAAGTTGCATATTTTCATCATAGTTTCACAAAACTCTAGTCTGTCTCTAACATCATTATTTAAAGCTACTTCAGAACTTGAAAAATAAGGATTATCGTGAACATCTAACAAAATGTTTAATCCTGTACAGTACACGCGCGGTAATGTAAACTTACGTTTATATGAACAACTCAATAATGTGAACACTAAAATATAACCATTTTAATTCTATAGTGTGAACAAAAACAATTTTCGATAATGTGAATTTTGAAAAATCTTAGTAAACCTATTCAGATTTGTCTAAACTTGCTAGTACCTATATCGGTATACGCATTCCGTTTATTTTATTTAGTTTGCACAAAGATCAGAAGAGAGTGTCACGCCCCGAAAACTATGTCATAGAAAATGGTTAAAAATAATGAGAAATGTTTAACTCTTTATGAAAAATCTAAAATTTTGAAAGAGCATAAAAATGGTATGAGTGTTACCGCATTGCCGAAAAAATGTCAAAAAGCCAAATCAACTATATTATGTGCCATAAAAAATAAAAAGAAAAAAATTCTGAAAGTGGTTGGAGAGAGTTTAAGACCTAACAAGATAAAAAAGTGCACATTAAAACCTGCGGAAAACCCAAAAATGGAAAGCTTGCTGTCAAATGGTTTACCAAACATCGTAAAAGGAATTTGCCAGACACAGGTGATATGCTTAAACACAAGGCTTTAGATTTACAAAAAAGTTAAAAGGAAATTAAAAAATTTAATGCAAGCGATGGGTGGCTCCAAAATTAAAATGACGCTATGGTGTAAGATTGCTTAAAATTGCAGGAAAAAAGTTGCCTTCGCAACCCGTACTTGTAAATCCCTTTATCGGAGACTTGAGAAATACCTTTCAACAGCTTAGGCTTACTGGACCGGATTATATTGGAAGCTGTTGCCCGATAAAATTATGCTGAAATTTTTGAAAAAACAGCGCCTGGTCTAAAAATAGCTTAAAGAATAACTTTTTTAGGGTGCACACATGCCACAAGTTCACACAAAGTAATGGCTCTCTTTTTAGTTAAATAAACAGATGCGTTAACGTAATTTTTCTTTGATTTTAATTTTTTTAATAAAATCTCCATAATGTGAACATTTCGATAAAGCGAACTAGTCCAAAACTTTTTGAGTTCACGTTAGCGCGAGTCTACTGTATTTTCTTACTGCCCCCGTTTCTTTAAATTTACTTTCCATTTTACTTACTGTACCTCTTTTATTGGGTTTTTTTTGGCTATTTTGCGTTAAAAATATCTCAAATTTCTTCTTAACTTCTTCTTTTGTCTCCATATTCAATAAAAATTAAAATTTTAATTCGTTAAGTTTTATTTAAATTACAGGACAAAGCTGTAAATAAATCTGGACAGATTTCCCTTGTGGCACAATTCTTAGGTCTTCGGGGATGCTTTCGAGCGAAAAAAAGTTTATCGACATTAACAGGTCAGAAAGGGCTGAAAATAGCCCCTCAAAGCCCGAAAAATGGGTTTCTCGCTAATATCTGCCAAAATATGCGAATTGGATAATTTTTGTTTGGACAAAAAATAAAGAGCGCCTTGTAATCTACAAAAACGGTCATTATACTTTTTTACAAAAAATTGATAGTTTTCGAGATAACGAGACCCAAAATTCCCCTCATTTCAGCTGCCGCTCTACCGCTAGAATGCTGCTATCTTCATGGATTCACTTATAAGCGGGCGGACAAATTGTTCCATTACTGGGGCAATAATGTACATTTTCGCGAATCAAAACTCATCATCTATTGAAATGCTTTTCAATGCACATCCTTTGAAAGCTTAGAGTGTCTAGTTTCTATATGTACTTTTCTTTTTAAAAGTCCAATAATTATTTAAAAATCAGAGAAATTTATTGCACCAGTGACTCGCGGACTCACAACTAATCACATCTATCCAGTGTGGAATGTTATGGATTTTTCGACAGCTGTTTTTGCGAAAAATATTGGTGTTGCGAAAAAATGGTAAAGACCATTTTTGTAGATTTTCTTTTGCTCCGAAAAAGTTAATGATAGGTATAGGATATGCTACATGAATCATGCGTAGAATTTGACACGGAATTCGAAAATGGATTTTAAAAAATAGTGTTTCATTAAAAAAATCAACTTTGGTATAATAATCTATTTTTTAAGCACCCTGTATGTTTTCTCTATAGAGCAAAAAATGCGCACGAAAAAAATAAAACAGACGTGTGCGAGCATTTTTTTAAAACCCAATATCTGATTTTTAAATGATTTTTTCCATATTTTAGCCGCTCACTGTCTTAAACAGCTTCTAACTATCATCACACCAATCATCTTATTAAATTTTTCATGAAATATTAATCATATTATCAAACTGCATTTTGCATTCTTTTTAAAAAACATATAAAGCATAATATAAGTTATCTTATCGTGTTCATCTCTGTTCCATTACTAACTGCATTATTAAGACAAAAAGAGGTAGATAAAATCTGTACGATCTGTTTTGGGAAAAAAGAAACGAGTAGATGTATTAAGTTTATTGGAGCACCATCAAATGTGACCTATCTCAGCAGGAACAAGACTATGCTCTTTACAGTGACACTAATCCGCAAATTTAGATAGCAGGAGAAACCTTCAAATTTTTATTGTCACTTTTGTAAGGGAAAACTTTTTCCGATATATAATGGTAAATAAATTATTACATTTTCTGCTTAAACAGCGACTTTTACAAAGAAAAAATTTAGAGTAGCTGAAACAGCAAAATTAACTTAAAATCCGGCAGGATCAAAGCGGTTTTAAACTGAGCATGTAAAAGCATAGAGGGTTTAAATCTTTAACTTTATTGAATTATGTACATCTGGTGAACAACGTAAAAAGCGGGATAAATCGATGACTCCTAATGCGACTTATCTGTTTGATTTTGACTTTTAAATATGACGATTAAAAATGTACTTTTAACTCTTTTCTAATGGATAATTTTCAATGCTTGTAAAAGCAACATTTATTAAAAAAAATGTATATGGGGTGTACTGTAATTAGCGACACAAAAATTCTAGAGCGTATTTTACACGTAAAAATAGGAGAAAAAGTTACCATAAACATAATTTAAGAAATATTTTTTAATCTTAAAGATGGGTATTATATAAAATTTGCCAA
Organism: Listronotus oregonensis; assembly: GCA_019359885.1. NCBI lineage: Eukaryota > Metazoa > Arthropoda > Insecta > Coleoptera > Curculionidae > Listronotus > Listronotus oregonensis. The sequence continues at coordinate 66,585 of JAHBCN010002745.1, forward strand.
GTTAAAAAGAAATCTCCTAATTTTCCAGGTGTCACAGGTTTGTACAGAGACATCACACTAGTACGTCTCATAAAATTATTTTTTCATTCCAAATCCAGTGTTTTTAAAACTAACTGTTACATTACCTCTTATTTATTTATTTGCAAATCATTCATAAAATCCTTAAAAATTGGTATTTTAAGCCAAATGTTGTGTTAAAAGTACATTTTGGAAATCTTTTAAATCCTAACATATTTTTTTAAAGTCCTGCTAGTATAAAATTAAAAAAAAAGGAAATTATAAGTTTTCAGTTATTTTTTTATTTAAATATTGGGACCCATGCAAATTCCAAAGTCTTAATTTGTGCATAAACAAGAAATAGACTATTTACACGTTTAGCGGACTAATTGACTTAGGCAATTTTATTTTTTAGTTCTAAATCGTCAGGTAAATTCTGTAATTTATTAGAAGAATAAAAAAGGACTTTTCAGGTAAATGTATCACTAAACTAACTGAGCTTTCTGTCCATTTATGTGAGATTTTTTATATCTTTAGAGTTGTAATAAACTTTAGTGTAATTAATACCAACAAAACCTAAATTATTATTTAAAACACAATCAACAAATTTAGAACATTTACCTACAAGATTAATTTTAGATACTTTATAACTAATAATTGTTTAAAAAGAAGTCAATAAATTATTTAGATGTATCCATACATTTTTTATAAGGGTTTTGTTTGGCATTGCATTTATTTAAGCATAAGTATTTAATATGAACTTTGTATAATTAATATAAACACTAAAAAGGATACATAACAATATTAAATTTGAAAATTTTTAAAAGCCTAAAACTTAAAAATGTCAGTAATAACGGTATCTAAATCTGACTCTGGGTAAATCATTATCTCATTCTATTAGAATTACAACATTTAGCCTTTTTTAAAAGTCTTGATGAAAACTTTTGCACAATTTTTTTTTCCACCCCTAATCTTGAAGATGATTTTACTTCTACCTCTAATACCGGACCATTTGCTAATCAATTTGCTTTTAATTCTACGCTTGATCCCTTCCATTAATCTTTCTTCTTCAGGAGTTGTCCCTGTTTCTTATATCATTTTTTCTTTCTTCCCGAAATACCAGAAAACTATCTAGGCTGCACCCATTTTAACTCGGCTTATAAGATGGGAACTTTTCCAGAAAGCTGGGAAGCTGCTGTGTACAACCTATTTTCAAGGAAGATTTCAAAAATCTTCCTTTCAACCATAGATATATATCTCAGTTGTTTGTAGGGTAGTAAAAAAAATCAATAATTGTTTAATTTTTAGGTATTTAGAAAAACGAAATTTAACATGATAGATAGTACGGATTCCATCACAAAAGATTTACAGCAGACCTAATTTTCCTTATCTCTTTACTCAGTTCACCCATTCCCTTCACTGGCGGAGTGAAGGGAAATGGGTGGAGTGACAACATCAAAGCAGATCTAAGGTCCATTGGAATGGAATACGACCCAGGATTGATGGAAGATCGGCAACGATGGAGACGAATAGTACAGTCGGCCAAGACCCACCCCGGGTTGTAGAGCCATGGAGTAGTAGTAGTAGTAGTGAAACAAGTCCCTTGGGTTTTAGGTGAAACCCAGATCGTTGCTCTTGACATATCCAGAGTTGTTGATCAGACCTGGCATAATGCGCTCCTTGGCAAAGTTCCTTTTTACTGTCTTTTATCTAAACTTTTTTCTTGGCTCTTCAGTTTTCGTTCTAATCGACGTATATCAGTTCTTGTAGGTGGTCATTCTATAGCTTTCACCAAATTAATGCCGGGATGTCTCAGGGCTCAGTACTGGCACCATTTTTTACATCCATGATCTTCTCTCTTCGACAATCAATATGATTTATAGTTTTGCTCACTGCTGTTCACTCTAACATTCAGCTTTTAAAGCCAGTCTCCAAGTCTGATTTAGAAGACAAACGCAGAGCTATAAGGAAATCTCTTTCTCAGCACCTTAAACAAATTTTAGATTGAGGCGCCAAAAATGTTGTTTAGTTTAATGCATCCAAAATACAATCATCAAGATCGCTGTTACGATAAAAGTCTGCCAATACTCATCATTTACTTATGAGCATTCAAAATTTCCAGAACAGTTATTTAACTTTGTGGGACTTCTAAGAATGATCTTGTCTGGAATAAATAAATTCTAATATATATCCATAGCCAAGGCAGCTTCAAAAGAGCTCGAAGCCAGGTAGTATTTACCCATTCTAATCTGTATAATCTATATGTATCCCAAATAACACCTCCTTTGGAATATTGTTGCCATGTCTGGAGAATGGCGTTACCCACAACTCTTAGCATTCAAAAAAGAGTTGTTTGCCTCAATGATGATCCCACGCTTACAGAAAAGCTTCCTTCTTTTGCCCGCGGACCGAAGCTTTCCAGTTTATTTGTTCTTTTATCCCTGAGGTTTCCTTTTCTCTTCCAAATCACCAAATATTGTAGTTTCATGTAAATAAACTACCTCTTACTACTACACCCACGATACATTAGTACATAGGCATTAAGTCTCCGTAAGCTGCCCAAGATAAAAAAGACACACTTGAAAAAAGGTGCATATTTTGTTTCAAGCGTATCCAGTAAAATTAAAATATTAGAAATAAAGTTTTTAATTTTTGGGATTGAGATCCCGTTTAAAAAACGGCGGATTAAAGACTAAATATGTTAATAATATTTTTATTAAAAAATCTAATATTAGCAATAGCAAATAAAAACCGGAAAAATTAAAGAACATTTTTATACAGATACATATGATAGGATAGGTAAGTAAAAAATCAAGCCACACTTAAACATTTTAAAAAAGCGAAAACAAAATTATTTTTACATTTTGCTTCGGAAAAATAAATAGTCCTTTAAAAACACCAATCTTTTTTTTAATCTTGGGATAGTCCACAAGGGCTGAAGTCCTAATTACTAACGTACTGTGGGTGTCTTATGTGTGGTAAACATTTAAGTCCAGTATAAATAATACTGGACCTAAATGTTTAAAGATTTGAATCAAAAGGGGAAACATCTGCGGGTAGCAGGTTCCATAGTCTGGACACTCTAGGGCTGAAGGGACGAACGAAGTGGGGAATACAGGGCCTCTTAAGTTGAACTGTAAAGGGATGCATAAAAGTGGCACTTCTTGTTGCTCCGTTGGGAGCTGCCAGAGGAGAAATTATACTGACTAACTTCTGAGAGCAGAAGTCGTAAAAATACCTATTTTAGAGTGACAATTCCCCCAAATAAGTCTGCCGAAGAAAAGTCTATTTTAGCTTCCACATTTGTGGGTGGTAGTGTCAGTAGGTAATACTGATATAAAAAAATATGAACCTCTTAAAACTTAACTAGACTATTCCCATTAAGTAATATTTCTTTTTAAATTACGTTAAGAGTAATAAGTCCTATCATAGTTAAAAAACCTCCGGTAAAGAATAATGTTATTTTACACGGGAACCATCAGGAACATATTAAAATTTCACCCTTTAAAATATTGTGATTTTTCAGAATTTTCAAGATTTCCATACTGGGGTAAAAACAAACTGGGATCCCGGAATTCAAACCCTAATCAGAAAGTAATAAATCATTTTATTATTTGGCATTCTAGCTATACACATAGAAAAACATTAACATCAAACTGATAAATAACAATAAAAAAACACCTTGTTTATCATTTGCACAATACCTGGCAAATTACAATTCACATCAACCTACTTGACACTACAATAAAAAGAAAGAAACGCCAAAGTCATCTCAAGCTAAGAATAATCGTGATAATCATAGATAATAGATCTAAAAACCTCTGCATTATTGCGTTATTGTACGTCTCCAAAAAATATTTGTATAAACTTCAGTCCCTTGGGTACACCTCTGTCAAATTGACACCTTAGAAATACTTTCCAGTCATCGTCGGTTGCATTTTTCATAACTTATGTCATAACAAATTTTGGCTTTATTCATTGACTTGGAAGAACGCTCTGATCTTTTTTCTGATAAGATTTTAAATCTGGTTCATTCAACTATAACTATGTTACCAAATTTTATATCAAACTCTTCGAAGTTGGCAAAATTAAAAAACAAGTACATATGTATATTATTTTTTAAAAAACTTATAGATAAAAAACATTTTTAAATACAAGCTATTATGCACATGTTCTAAAAAAACATTAAATAAAATCAAACCAATTACATTACACAATTTAAATGATATACATATAAGCTTGTCGCGAGATTCACCAATGTAGATTATATAATTATATATTATATAATTATATAATCTTGAGATTTTCTAACGTATTTTTTTTCGCTGAGCAGGAATCTGAAGTCAAAATTTGAGGTCAAAAAGCAAAAAATCAAGAAAAACCAAAAAACCGATACGGTACATTTACCGCCAGAAACCTGCTACCACGGAATGTTTGGACTACTACTATATAAACTATAAGAGATACAAAAAAAATTATAAAATAAAAAATAGGGCTTTTTAAATTGTCTATAATAAAAGTTATATAAACATTTTTGATAAGATAAATAATAAAATAAAAAAATTTAGTCCAAAATTGAAAAAAAACACTTTTTATTATTGTGATTTTTAAAGTTCATATATTATAAATTAATTATTTTAATAAAATAAATTGTAAATCACTCAGAAGTCAAAAAAAAAAATCCAAAAATATAAAAAAATATTTTTAAAATTTTTTCCAGGATTTTTTCCTTTGAAAAAATCCTGAAAATTCGGTTTTTTGATTATAATTCAAAAAATATTGCACTTAGATAAAACAGTTATGTAACTTAAATTAAAGATACCTAGTTTATGTCCTACAAAGTTTCATGTATTTTTTATAATATTTGAGATATGTCGTTTTAAATTAAAAAAAAAATCGTTATTATCTGAAATTACGCCTTTTCTTGGTTTTTTGTTGCTTGACCCCCAATTTTGACTTCAGATTCGTATTCAGCGGAAAAAAATACGCCAGAAAATCCTAGTCCGACACCCAGCACACACCACTTTTTTTTGTGGACCTGTGTAATTAGACTATAGGCTGTCCCTTTGAATAAAGAACAAATTCGTAAGAGCAGTTTAAGGACTGAATATGGTTTATATATGCCTGAATATGAAAAAAGTACGAACTGCTTGTAAATATAGGTTTTCGGTTTGGAAAACAGTTTAAATTTGTCATCATTTTAATTTTAATATTTCTGTGTGATCTCCAAATCTATGAATTTTTGACAAAAATATCTAGAGTATTTTTCTGTAGAGAATAAAGTTTCTAATCAAAGATGCAAAGAATGCAAAAAAATACATTTTAAAAGGAATTTAAAAAATCGCATTTTTTAGATAATGTCCACAACTTTTTTCTGATGCAAGATAAGTGCTAAAAGCATTTTTATTAATATTTAACAGAGATTTTTTTAATCTTAATTTTTTATCATTTTTATTAGATTTTTTTGTTATATTATAAGTAGTGGTTTTGAATTTAAATTTTTTAGAGTTTAAAATTTAAAGGTAGTAGTGTATTGGTAAGTAGATATAGGTATTAAACCCATTTTTGGTGACTAGTATAAATATTAAATATTGAATGTTTAAATAATAGAATATATTTTATTACCAAAACACCGTTATTAAACAACGTTTTTTTAAACAATTGATACTAAAGTGTAAAATTTTAAAAAATCAACGATTATTTAAAAGTTTTTACTAGGGTTGTAACGGAACTCCACCTCGGCCTCCGCAAAATGTATGCGGAGTTTTAAGGAAGCTTTATTTACGATAACATACAATGCGCAAGGAGCGACGCTGGGCGACACGGCCGCTCGGCTGCCTCTTCTCAATTTTGGTTACTAGTTTATTTATGAAAGCGTACCATGTACATGTATGTATGTTATGTACCCATTTGAAATAAATATTTTTGACTTTAAAAAATCATGAATTTTTATTTTTTCCACTTAAAATTTAATCTCCGCATCCGTTAATCTCCGCATCCGCGGGGGCGAACCTCTTTTCCTCCGCATCCGCTAAGAGGGCCTCCGTTACGACCCTGGTTTTTACATCACTGATATAAGCAATACCCATACCTATCTTGCCTTAAGAAAAAGTTGTGGACAAAAAACAAGTTATTTTATTTTGTTTTTTGCTTTTTTTTAAGTTCTATTTTCATGGAGAATTTTCTCTAATAAAGTTTTTTACATATTTATGCTAAAAAAGCATAGATTTTGGGATAATTTGGAATTTTAAAAACGATGAAAAAATTACCACATTCTCAAAAAGCAAGCCTTAAATAAATAGCACTTTTTAGCAGATTTTTTCATACTTAGGCACTACTACTACCCATAAAATAAAATCAATTAGTAAATTGCTTGTACCCTCGTATTTCTTGTTACCCCTTTTCGTTTCCTTATAGTCAATAGCCTAATCTGCCTGCGTTGATAGCGGTATTTGCATCAGATTAATTCTCAAGCTAATGCATAACAGTTAAAATAGAATTCAAAAAATCAAAGCCGGTGTGAAATTTCTAAAAGTTCTGAAAAGTCGAAACGGGGAAAAGGCCTAAAAATGAATTATTAACAAGACAATCCATTTTAAGCGGAAAAAATAATTGAGGAAAGCTAACTTTCCATGATCTGGAATAACCGCATGTTGACAAATAAAGAAATCTAAGTTAGACAATGGTGTTAAAGAAAAGTTCCTTATTATGACAAGTATGGCATACTTTTGTTTATTTTTTGCATAAAGTATTTTGAAAATGTGAAAAATATTTCAGATCAGTATCAAGGAGAAAGAGGTTGAATTTGGAAACAAGTAGAATAATTTCAAATACTAAAAGACTTTTGAAGATATTAGTACAAAATGCAAATTTTGCCATTAAAAATGTGTACTTATTTTTAAACTTTACCTTAAATTGTTAACATAAATAAGATTTTACGGTCAATTTCAAGATTAATAAAAGAAACCATTGAAAGCAAATGAAAAAAAACTTATATTTAAATATTAAATGAGAATTAAAATAATCGTGGAACGTAGCCCTTAAGTAAAAAAAAACTGATATTAAACATACTTAGAGGTCTCTAATCGGATTTCAGCAGGCGGTCACTTGCTTGGGATCTGAATTAATTTTATTGAAAATCTGTGTAAATGTATAAAACGATTTTTGGGATGAGCTCTAAATACCTAATGGCTACCAATTATTTATTTTTCCCATAAAGAGATTAAAATCAGTACGGTACAAGGTAAAATTTGGTGGTAGTAAGAAGGCTGCTTAAATGAAGTAGTGCCCATTTTTTTAATAATTAGTCTATTCTTTGAATTAAATATTAACATTTTTTTCATCTCTCTGTTTACAACATGGTAGACATTTTTAGAAAAGCTTTATTCTTATATCAAAATACTGTTTAATGTATACTATGGAAAATACGATAGACTATCCGTATTAAACATTAAAATTACTATACTACTAATAATTAACATTTACATTTTATACAATTAAAATAATTTAACTATTTAATATAATCAGGAAACTCGAAATTTACATACTGAAATAAAATAAGCCTAAAATATATTAAAATAATTTTTATAACATTAAAGGTTTGGATATGTGGTATGGTTATTTCAAAGTTAATTAATTGGTATTTTGTTTAATTTTTAAGTTATTTTGAGTTACATGTCATTTACATATTGTGAACTATAAGGGATAAGACTCATTATAACAAATCTCGAAAAATTAGGGTAAAAACCATTGAAAAAAAATATTAAGGTAAATCGTGTCATTGAAAATATTTTAAACAAAGACCAAGGCTTACCAAAAATTTAGTCAATATTAATAAGCCGTTTAAAAACTTAAGCAAAAGTTTTATATTTATACAACAGCTGAAACAAAGGCAGGCATTCAAGATTCAAGAGTTAAAAAGAGTAAAGAATTTATAGCTGAAGTGCAGAGTGTTCGGGTTTTGGCAGGCCGGTACTGGGCTACCCCATGTTGGGGTACGTTCGTATCAAATTAGGGGAAATCATAATGTGCTTTATACTAGGTACTGCAAGAAGTAAAGTCCGATAGTTCACCAGCTCGCTGTTTTTCAACGCATTTTAATGCCCCATATGGTAAAGTTTTTAAAAAGGTGTAATAATGTCCCTCGTCCAGCAAGAATACATCGTCAAAAGGGTGTTAGGTTAATAAAGTATAGTATTTAAATACTTATATATAAAAGCATTTCAAAAATATTTCTTTTTATGCTCAAAAAAACGCAGTTTAGAGTAAATATCCGAAGTATAAAATAAACAATATTTGGTAGAAATAATATTAAAAATGACGATGGAGTACCTGATCGACATAAAAAAATTGCCTCCAGGAACAACAGGATAGAACTTTCTTGGGTTCCTGCTTCCATGGGAATAGAAGGCAATGAAAAAGCAGATGAACCGGCAAGGGCCGGCTCATCTAGGAAGTTTAATGGCCCAGAGCCAGTTCTTGGACTATCAAAACAGGCGATGAAAACAACAATAGACAGATGGTCCCTAAAACAACATCTCGATCGTTGGCATGCGTTACCTGGTCAAAGACATGGGAAAGCAACGCTAGGCGATCCAGTTTAGTAGTAGGAGTTTTGATACGCCACTGTCAGCTAAGGAAACACTTGCAGAAAATGGGCATGCATAACGGTCTCACAACAGGCAGGCTTTACAGGAAAGAGAACGAAACAGCCTCACACATAATATACGACTGCAATGCACTGACGTACAGAAGACCTATGCTGTTCGGAAACATACAAAGCGGAACTCCGCTTTCGCATGAACATCATGGTAGAAACCTTTTAGACCCAATAAAGGCAAACGGACTTCTATGACAATAAAGGCTAGCATAATAAGCCAGTATGCTGCAGTGCAAATATGGGCACGCGTCAAACCCCGTTTAAACCAACCAACCAAAGAACCAAGAAGCTCATTTGGCAGTATGAATTTGGACAATATTGAGCATGAAAATGACTTGCTTGATTAAGGGTTTTTTCTTTTTAACCGTGTTTTTTAAATCGGTCAGAAAAACATGTGTAGTACAATCTTTGCTGTTCTTAGCCTTGGGGATTTTGAGTAGTGTCACTCCAGCCTTAATTTTTTAAGTCTAACATAAAATGGTAATCCCAGGTTTCGTTGCAGGTATCGCCTAAGAAGACCAGGAATGATTTTACCGCGTTGCTGTTTTTGTTTCATCCTCAGCAATCTGCACAAAATTTTCGATAGTGCAGTTCTGCATGAAAGGTTTCCTGGACATTACCAACACTATTTTTTATGCTTGTGATAGTTTGTTCTATTAAAATTTTCGGAGGTTTTGTCTACGGAAAATTTTTGACCTCTGTACCATCTTTCTTACACTTCATACACCAATAAAACACTCAGGTTTGTGATATGGTGGATTTTCCGTATTGAATTTAAAGTCTTTGCAAAATATCATATGGTTTGGCAGCTTCAATAACAAGAAATCTGACTAACCTTGGCAATAAAACATAAATTGCCTGCTCTGTCATTATGACAATTACTTAACCAATATAATTGTAGTGATAATGACATGACATGACCATAAAAAGAACTATAATATTGACCCCCATAAGCGCCTATGTAATAAAAGTGGTACACACATGCAATATCAGTTGCGGAGGTATTTTTGCAAATAACTCAAACTTGTAGTGGCAACACAATAAAACTTTATTTCATTTGTTAATTGCCATTTGCTTAATTTAGTTTATTTAGTTTTGTAACTGACGATGTAATGTGTTTTTAGGTTTTTATCTTGATGCCGGTTAAATTTTTTGCAAAAATTCATAGTTTTTTTACTGCCTTAGGTGATATTTTGTATATTTTTGCAGTCTCGCTAACCCACATTCTTTAGGTTTGCCAAAATCGTAAAACAAATTTCTTTTTAGGCGACTGTGCAAAAAAAAATATTTTATGGATTTATTAGCGTCGCAAAGTATAACTTTTTTGGCCGCATTTACTTTACGGCTGCGTTTTTATAACTTTTTTGGCCGCTTTTTCTTTTTGAAGCTGGCCTGGATGGCTAGGATAGAGTGCGATGCTAGACAGCTTATTAACTAACTGTCAATATCAACTTAACAGTAATATTCAGAATGAATAAAAATTTATATTAAAATTTACGCAAAATGAGTGATACAGACAGTGATAATCTAGCTGATATTTATAAAGCCGCAGAAGCAGCGACTTTAAATTTACTACCAAAAAAATCTCGGCATCCATCTAAAATAATATTAAATTTTTATGAAATGCTGCAATATACACAAGGCTAAAAATTTAAAAGAAGAGGTATTTCTTGCCTAAGTTAAAAAATCGTCTACATGGTCTACTACTTAATGTTAAAATCTACAATTATGGTTAAAAATAATATTGACATTGGAAAGTTTTCAAAATTGATTGCATTTTTAAAAACACGCAGTTTATGATAACAGGTAAAAAAGTCCGCAATTATAGAAATGATGTTAATAAGTTCCTAACAGAAGCGCCAAATGAGTACTATTTAATGTGGAAGTATATCTTCTCTTTTGGTTGAAACAGGAGCTGACATATTAATGTTAAAAAGCCACGGAAGTAGGAAGTCTAATTTAGTAGCAAAAGGCTACATTGAAGATTCCATTTTAAGAAAAAAAGATATATCAAATAGAATTCTTGCGGGAGGGATAGTCAAGATTTGGAAGAAGGCTTGTGCTTTCCTGTTTAAAAAAAATTCAAAGGTTCTAAATCAAAGAATACTACCTTCTAAAGGCTAGAAAATGACATGACTGTTAATAATCTCATTTCTAAAAGTGAATTAGATTTTCAAAATGTTATAAACGTACTTTTAACATAACAATTAATAACAAATAAAACTAATTTATTATCATTTTAATAGGAGTAGGTTCTGTTTATAATTTTTATCACATGATGTTCCAATTGCGCCATATTAACATTATTTAATCAATAAAAACTTGAAACTGCGTTTCAATTTTTTCTTATTTTAGAAATTAAAAGAGCAAATAAAATATTGTACTTACTTGATAAAACAGTCGTCTAAAAAATGTTGTGTGTACCTCGGCCTAATGTTTTTTTTGGCCTCATCTAAAACTTGCAAATTTTCAATTCGTCCAAAAAAAGATCAACTTTACGGCCTTGATAAACAAATCACTATTATGCCCGGTATTGCATGAGCATACCATTTTTAATTCCTAGTAAGAATTCCAGTTCTTTCTTGACATCTATGGGTCGGTTATTTGCAAGGAAGTTTAAAGGTGTATGGAAGCCCAATACTGTAGAACAAAATTGTCCAGACGTGCAGGGCAGCGGGAATAGGGGGGTTGGCCCCGCAGAATTTGCGCAATGAATAGTAGGTCAGGGCCGGATTTCCATAATTCTTTGTTACTATCTATAAAATTTGACTCATCATCAAATGTCAAATTCCAACATTCACTGTTTTTTTTCATTTTTGCACAAAATTGTTGGTTATTAAAGGATACCACTATAGAATATTTAAAACTATTGTGTAATATTAGATTTTATATCATCTGATATAATATGGAAAGATTAGATGGCGCCACTATACTGCCTTCTATTTGAATGGTCGATATTTTTGGAAGTTTTGTATTTTTACCAAAAATCTTTGTAAATAAATAAAAACACGATTTTTTAAAATAAATTTCAAACATTGTATGATAGTATTATGTACTTATCACCAATTTTGTGATAAAAGAAGGGCAAGATAGTGTAAATGAGTTTAATCTAATCCTAAGATTCTGGTTGTACATTAAAAAGTGAAAATTTTTATAACTGCTTTTTGGGCATATACTTTTCACTAATAACAAACATTCATGAGATAGAATAACAGTGGTTAAAAATGTTTAGTAACCTTTGGTACCTGAGTATCCATTGTAACAGTATCCGTTAAATATTATATGTGTACAGTATGTCGAGCTTAAAAAGTTGATAATGCAAGATTAAGAAACCAAAAATCTAATTTATTTTTAAACAAATGGTATTGTCTCGAAAGTTGCCTCCTCTCCGATTTTGATCAAATTTGGTATACAGGGGTTTTTGGGGCGCTGATTACAAATCTGAAAAAATATCTTTTCGGCAACGTTTGTTTCGAGATCTTCATCATCAAAGTTGAAAATTAAACTAACCTCATTTTCACTATATTTTCTCTTCTTTTTGTACATAATTTTGATTTTACAAAAGTGGCACACGATATTTTATAAACACCTTTAAAACCTTGTATTTTTATTTATTTTACATCTTTTTCCATTAAATTGCGAACTTTTTAAGTTCAAAGGCAGCAGCCATATTTGCTTAAAAAATAAAAGTGTAAAAAAGGTGTAAAATAAACATAAAAAAAAGTTTTTAAAAGGTGTTTGTGAAATATTGTGTGCCAATTTAGTGTAAAAATCAAGAATTTTGTGCAAAAAGGAGGAATAGTGTAAATAAGGTTAGTTTGATTTTCAATTTTGATGATGAATATCTCGAAAACAAAACATTGCCGATTTTTTTTTTTAGATTTGTAATCAGCGCCCAACAAAACCGTACCAAAATTGTACTTTCTTTCATTCATTTAGAGGGACCTGTATATATTAAAATTTGCCTGGTCTGCCCAGTAGTCAATAATTTTGATCCTTTAAAAGAGTGTACTAAATTATTAAATGAAATAAATGTACCTAAATGTAAACCTCATTTCTTTTTAATAATCCCATACAAACATTGTGGAAATCATCTAAAAAAATAGTTAAGATTGCCTTACTTTTCTCACTAATATTTCCTATGGAATTTTCATTTTCTATTATTCATAATTGATATATTATTTTTATTCGGTTCCTAACGTTACGTCTTATAAGAAGCACCTAATTTAAATATAAAAAAAAACTTACCTAAAGTTAAAAAGACGGGTATGTTACCCTTGGATTTAAGACAAAACCATACAACCTCTAGTCATTTTGTTACGATATTATAAGTAACAAACAATAAACAAAAATTTAAAAGTCAAAATTTTAAAAAAACACTAATCACTAAAATAAAAAGGTTTTGATCAATCCAAAAACGGCACCCGGGGCTCTCATAAAATTATAATGGCTAACTTCCCCTATTTATCAGTGTGTAAAAAACAACACATTAAATTATTTGGGGGAATTTTTGTTATTGCGCAGAATCGGCGGGGCCAACTCTGACATTTTTTTTTATACGGTGGGGAATTTTTTTTGATCGAATGAGCCATAGCATTGGGCTTCCAATCACCTTTAAACTTCCTTGGTTATTTGCTTATTTGAGAATAAAATACCATATTTGAAACCTCTTGTAACTTAAAAATTCAAAAAATCAAACAAACTTCTTAAATATGAAAGTCATAAAAGTTAAACTCCCTTTTCACATACCTAGACAATACTGTGGAATTCGAAATATAGGTCAAGAACATAAAATGCGAAAATCTAAATTTTAACTTTTTGTACAGATTAAAAGGGTTTCTAAGGCAGGATACGTTAAGGACATTTTAAAAAGGCCTAGAAAAGTCACTCCGGGTTGAAATATAAAAGTTAAGCCTGAAAACGGACATGACATGATAAGTAGACAGTTATTTTATCGGGAGTTTTATTAAGAAATGGGTTTCCGGTTGGCCACAATGCGAGAGGGCGCATTCAGCCGTCATCACCGGGGTTAAAAAGCTGAATTTATTGCTGCCATATTTTATGGAGCCACCCCTATACAATCGTTATGGTAATTTGTATGTTTGGCGTGATAACAATATATTTTTGTTTTTGGAAACTTATTAGAATGATGGTTTTTTATACATGGTGTTTACGAACTAACTTAAGGTACTTGACGAGATGATTTGATGGCTGCAAAATAAAAAAGTATTCGGAAAAGCCTTATTTCAAAAGAGGGGTGTGTATTGTTCTTTTTCAATTTTTGAAATTTGGGAACAGCTTCCAAGAGTGTGGAGAAATTTCTTTTTTGCTTTAGGTATTTATTTTAATTCATATTTTCCTACGTTATATTATACTGAAGTATATATTGACTATAAAAAACACCTATATCCGATATTTTAATTTTAATAATTTAAATAGTTTTAGTTAATTTGGTAGTTTCAGTTATGTATCCTTTATATTAACTCTGCTTATATGCAGGGTGACCAAAAAGTTTTAAGCAAATGGAATTGGTTTTTCTTATTCAGATATTAAAATACTAGTTTTCCAGTTATCAACTGTGCATGTAGAATTACTTTAAAAAAATTACAATTGTTCTGTGACTACTGTTACGCGGGTGCATAAAAAAACATACTCCACCAGCTTTGCGAATCCGCCATATTGGATTTAAAGTGACGGCATTTTATTTTTTGTATTCTTATCAGGGAACCCTTCATTTGATTCCCATAAGGGTGTACAAAAAAAAATAGTTGCCTGCATCCCATCCAAATAAACGTGTATAAAAAATTTAGATAATCTTTAAAATTTTAAAAAATTCAGTTGAAATATTTGCCCAACAAACATAAAACATTAAATTTAAAAAAAAACCGGAAAAAATGTTTTTTTTGACCTAAAATATCTTAAAATAAAATTTTAAAAAAACACCCATCAAAAAATTTTTTAAAAATTTTGGTCACAACTACCAAAGAGTAAAATCGTTTTTATAAAGTTCCAAATATCATTTCATCAACCAAACAATTAGGGGGAAAATTTTGTAAATGGAGAAAACATGTTTTTAAAAAAAAAACGATAAAGAAAAAATATTATCATCAAATTATCAATTGCTATTGAAAATCTCAAGATTTTCTGAAAAAATATTTTCTAAATGATGACGTTCCTTTACCAAATCCACTCTGAAAACTTTCCAAAAACATCTTTGTCACACCCGAACCTGGGACTTTATTTCATTGTTATCACGTGGTTTAATGTATCGTTTTTTTTCTGAAAGTTTTTAAAAAAAACCCACAATTTTTTTTAAAAGTATTCATATCCTTTTTTAAAACTTTGCGATTTATTTTTTTTTTTCCCCAATATTTACCCTTCTTTCTGTCAAACTTTTTAAAATTTTTTTTTGGGGTATTTTAAATTTTAAATTCAAAAAAAAAGTCAATAATAAATACCTATTATAAAATTAACTTATTTTTAATTATTTTATGGCGCAATAAATGTTCAAAAATATCCCCCTTTTACTTGGATACACATGTTTATCTTTTTCGTTTTTTCTTGGACGTTCCTTAGCAAAAAAGGGGTTATTCTCCGCACGTCAAACCCCTTTTTTTCCCTATCTTCTGGTGTTTTAGGGGGGTTCACATAAAACGATTTTTAAAATATCCCCCCAAAAAAAATTTTGTGGTGTTAGGTCACATGATGGGGCCATCAATGAACCCCACCTCTACCGATCCATTTCGTGGGTAATGATTTTTTAAAAAAAATTTTCAAAATTCTCGATGGTAATGCGGAGGGCCCCCTTTTTAAAAAAACCCTTTATTGGATTAATGTTATCAAATTCTTGAAGAAGTTGGGGGAAATCATTCTCTTAAAAATCTGGGCCCCCTTAACTGTTTCGCAAAAAAAAAGGGTTTCCCCAAAAACAAAAAAATTTTTATTCCACCCACATTAAGTGACCAAGGGTTTTTTGGTTTTTTCCTTTCCCCCCCCGACTGGATTAACTGTTGAATAAAATCATGTTATGACGATTAACTGCACCTTTCTCCCAAAAAACTTCATGGGGAAAACTTTTTTTAAAAAAAAAATTTTTGGGTCGGACTTTGCTTCATTTATAACGGTGCAAGTTTACCCTTTTTTAAAAAACGCGGTCTAAAATTCTTGGTGTAGTTCCATGGGGGATGATATTTTGTTTTTTAGTGGTTCGATTAACGAGTTGGGATGTATCACACTGCTCTTGACGGCTACTGACCGGGGATTATCTTGAACGGAAAAAATTTTAATTCTTTTTTTTGGTAGCTTTCCCGGGTTTCCCCCCTTTTTCCCTTTTTTATATTCAATACTACCACCAGCTTTAAAAACCTTCCAAAAAACCGAAGGTTCCCAATTCGGTAAAGTCTATTGGGACTTCCCCTTTTTAAAAATCACTGAACAAAAATTTCTTTGCCTCACCCGTATATAAATCATATCAATTAATTCAGCTTTAGGAAAACCCCTACTTTTTTTTTTTTAATTTTTCTGACACCACAAAAAAATTTTTTGAATTTTTTACTCAGATGTCGGTTAAAATTTGACAATGTCGTCATGGCCAACTTTTTGGGGGAATAGTCTTAGACAGAAAGAAGGGTAAATTTTGGGAAAAAATTAAAATAAATCCAAATATTAAAAAAAGGTATATGACATACTTAAAAAAAATTTGGGTTTTTGTAAGATCTTTCAGAAAAAATAATAATATATTGTTTAAAAAAAAACGAGATTTTTCAATTTAAAATGATCCAAATATATTCTTTTTTTTTTGAATACCCTGAAACAAAAAATTTAAAAAATTTCCTTTAAAATTCTTTTACAAAAATTTTGGGGAATAACGCTAATATAAAAATTTGGTGATCACCTTCAAAAATAATGGCAAAAATTTTTTTTTGAAATTGAAAATTATTTTTTTTTTAGAAAAATTAAAATATTAAAAAATATTAGGTTTAGGTATGCTTTTTTAAAATTAAAAAAATTTAAAAAAAATTTTTAAAAAAATTCCCCAAAAAAATTTAAAAAAAAGGGGGGTTTTTTTTTTTAAAAAAAAATGTATTTTTTATTCGTCATTTTTTTTGGAGTATACTTTAAAAAATTTTTTAAATTGTGCACCCTAAGAATCTTTACATTTTTTTTTTTTTTATATTTTCTCTTTTTTGAAACCAATAAAAAATGAACCCCTCTATCGTTGACCCCCCCCGTATGCAAGATAACCTGTTTCTTCCTGGTTTTTTTTTTCCCCAAGATAAAATGTTAGCTCTGAGACCCCCCAAAAAACAGTTTTGTCCTGGGGGGTTTTTTCCCCTTAAAAATTTTTTGACGCTTCTAGGGGCATTTTTTTTCCCCGGATAAAAAAAATTGTTTGGGTAAAAATTGGGGGGTATCACCCCAAAACTTCCTTTTGAACAAACAATTGGCATCCTGGGGAACTTTTTTTTTTTGGGGGTTCCCCCTTTTTTTTTTGATGAAACTGTATATATATTTTTTGATTTATTGGATACCCCCTAAAATTTTTTTTTTTAAAAATATTATGTTGTCTATACTTCATGCACCCATTGTTGAAATATCCGCTAAAAAAAAAAATCAACAAAACTAATTCCCCTTTTAACTAAATCAAAAACCCCCAAAAAAATAAAACAATTTTTACAAAAAAAAAAAAAAAAAATTATTTAACAATAACAATATTAATTTTTCATATTTTTGCCCCCAAAAATTTTTTTTTAGGCACTTTGTGCAAAAAAAACCCCTTTTTTAAAAAATTTTTGGAAAATTTTTTTAAAAAAATACGGCTTTTTTCCCCCACTAAATTATTTAACAATTTTTAAAATTTTTTTTTTTTTTTTATAAAACTTTGTTTTTTTCCCCCAACTCAAAAAATCAAAATTGTTAAAACAGGGGGCCCCCCCAAAACCATTTTTCCCCTCCCTTAAAAGGGGGGTTAAAATTATGTCATTATACTGACAATAGGCAAATTTTCCCAAAAAATTAATTCCCAAAGAACTCCAAAAAATTTCATCAATAAAAAAAACGTAAAAAAAACCCTTTCCCCAATTTTTAGAATGCCCAAGACAAAACTGCTCTTTGGCCAAATTTTTACCCCAAAATTTTTGGGGGGTTTTTCCCCCTCCCATAAAGCTATTTTTTTTTTATAAATTTTGGTTTCTCCTCAACCTGAACAGGCAAAATTTTTTGGTGATATCCATATTTACAAAAAGGGGGGTACTAATTTTCTTTTTTGACCCCCTTTAAATATTTTCTGGCTCCCTTTGGAAAAAATAGTTTTTCCAACATTTAAATTAATTTTTCAAAAAAGTTCTAATTAGTTATTTACCTTGAAAATATAATACAATCTCTAATTCTTTGTCCTCATCTGTATTCACTAATATTTTTTTTAGTTGCAAATTTTTGTGAATCCTACCATGTCATTCTATGTTATAGAAAGTGCCTCTTAAGGACATAGAATTTTGGGGAAAAAAAAAGATAATCGGCTTTTCAAACCCTTTTTTTAATTCTTATAAAATAAATAAATTATTTTCCCTTTTTTCCCTTTTTTAAAAACCCATTTTGCGATCTAATATTATTAAAATTTCAAAACGAATTGACAACTAAATGTAATGTCGCATTTCACCGGTAATGCCATTTGATAACTTTGTTTTCCAATGCTTACTATGATTTATTTCATATAGTAAATTATTAATATTTTAATTTTTTAAAAGCGAATATTTTAACAATGGATGAATAAATTATAGGCAACATTATATTTTTAAAAAGAAAATTTTAGGCGCTATCCAATAAACATATAATATATAGGGTGTTTTATTAAAAAAGTACACATTAAGTCAAAAAGTTCGGACGTTTTGAATAATACCCTTCAATTTTCATCTAAACAATTTTTTTCTATCTGAAATAATAAGGATGCTAGAAGCTGCCAAAATTTGAGGAAACACCCTTTACAGGTCATGTTCCTGTATGTCTAAAATGTCAAAAGTGGCAGATAATTAGGGGTTTAAAGTGTCATGAAAATTATAGCATTAATTTGTAGGCCAAAATACAATAGGATTATTTATTCTTGTCTTACAAAATTTGCTGAGTTACATTTAAAAAATTTGGGAGCATTCTCGAATTTATCTCTGTGATTATACTTTTATTACTAATATATTAAATAAATAAGTAATTTTGTTTGAATTAAATAAAACTTAAAAATTATATATAAGATAAAGGTCTAAACAGTCATTAAAATTAAATTAAAAACAAATTGACAGATCATCAAAGTGTTGTAAAAGCATAATGCCTTCAATTCCACACATGCAAGTACACCGATTAAGTTTTACGACCATTTCTAAACGATCTCATAAAAAATTTTCCCTTAAATTCTTATCATTACTACTGGGCTATAAACTTGTACCAAATCCCCATAGTGAAGCTATAAAGTTATTTCTTTGGCCACGAAACAACATAATTTCAGTTTGACAGAATGACTTGCATGTACGTGCGGTCAGGTGTTCCAGTCGAAAAATCGTGACTCTTAGAAGTTTGTTTTTTTTTGTTTCAATAGGTAAATCAGCCTAGCAAAATATAATATAATAATATAAAAGGGTTTTAAACTTATTTGAACAAAAAAGTAGCTTTACTACCGGGTTTTCTAATTAGCTAATAAGAGAAAATTCAAAAAAATTTTTTTAAAAATATTCTAAGCTTTTTTCTTACTTTTTACAAAATTTTAATAATTATGGGGTATAAAGATATTTAACCGATACAAATAGATACCTAAAGACATCAACAAAAACAAGCCCTATTTAAATTTGGGTTTTTTTTTTGGGGGGGGGCCCTCCCC